>JAQIWJ010001469.1:0-11123 GCA_034695185.1 Discolaimus major
ATGCGGATCGCACATTTTAGCTGGGGGTGCCCGATCCAGGTAAATGTGCAATAGGTTTGCGGGGAGGGAATTTAAAATCCGGGCACTGCGGATGTGTCTATTGGATTTAGCATAGTCGATTAAACCAGAATACGCCAGTTGGCATACTGTAACATTAATTTGCATAATGCAATTCGGTGGGGTGTGATAAATCAATATACCAAAATTTCGAACCAAAAATTCCAGCAGTTCCACCAACTGCTCCTACTCAAAATCACCATCCGCAATTTCAATGGAATTTTGTAGTCTTTATAAACGCGTTACATCAGAAAGACAATTATGAAAGAAAAATAATAATGGATGAGCTGAATTAAAAATTTCAGAATATAAAAACATCATGCAGAAATATCGAAATCCAGCTGCCATGCATTACCCTGCTGGGTGCCATGGATACCGTGATTAGTCATTTTTACTTCTTGCTCTGGCCCTGGACGGTCGATGATCAGATTTCACTGAATTCCCTCCATATCGGTCAATAAATGGCACGCGTATTAATCTTATTGATTTTATTATTATTCGTCATGTTCTGTTCAACGTACGCTGAAATGATGGGTCCCGATACGATCAGCGCGTATGGAAATCGACTGAATTCCTATCAAAATGGACAACCGATCGATATTATCGACGAATACGACCCAGAGCAAGGGAAGCCGAGGAGAACGAGGACCACGGAACAACCTACATCACCGACGTCGCCAAAACCCAAAATTTGGATCCCAATCGTGGCCGTGGTTGGAATCATAATTATTCTGGCCGGTATTGGAACGTGCTTCTTTTGGCGTTGGTGGGTGAAACGAACCGGTGACAGGGACGCTTACGTATACGATACATTGGCATTCGATTCGTTGGCCACTACCAATACAATGACCCAGACAATAGGCGAAGAAGGTCTAACGGAACTGCCAACGGAAGCCGATCTAACCGAGGCCGACGTGGTGAAACCAAAGGGCAAACCGAAGGGGAAAGGCAAAATGGGCATTACGAAAAAGACCAACGTCAAAAAGGCCGGTGCGAAAAAATCCACTCCCAAAAAATCCACTCCTAAGAAAGCCAGTGCTAAGAAAGCCAGTGTCAAGAAAGTGGGCGGGAAGAAAGGGAAAAAGTAATCATGATCGGAATGCGAATTTTCATGGACTAATCATGATCGATTGCCGATTTCATCACTGGTAATATGCTTGATTTGATGTATTTGACGACGCTATTCCCTGTACATTCGTGTACTGAATATAGTGACAGCATGATTTCACTTTGATCGCACGGGATGGGATTTGAATTATCCGGATTATTCCTGGATTAAATCGAAAGGAATTGACCAGCAATGGTCATTGAAAAGGCCTATATCATGCCTGGATTTGGAATGCCAGTGCGGTCTCCATTTGGAGACCTGCCAAATTGCGCAATTTAGTTCACAATTGTAAAAGAATAATTTGTCATATTTGCTGATTTCTTGGCACGATTATGGACATATTGTATGTATTATTATGTAACTGGTCAAGCTGCAACTAATGATCAAATTGTGATCACTCGCAAATCAATATTTCAGAAAATCGATAATCTGATCAACTCGATCATTAGTGATTATATGCAAAAGTAGTCCTGTTCAGCATGCTTTTGTATGTTAGGAAAAATGTTTTCCTGTGCATTTTTCTCATATGAAACCTGCCGAAAATTCCAATATGAGCGGTTACAGTATGCCATGCAAATCGGCGTCGATATTGCCATGATCACTGAATGATTCAGGCAATACCTAATCACGATTTCTTTTACAACTGATCATGCATTATCACCTGCTGTTGTTCAAATCGATCAGAAATCGATATATCGGAAATCGATATCTTCATCTGCTTCAATGCATTCTCCAAAATTTCCTTCCTGCCATTTTGTCATAAGCATATTTTATGTCTGCTATTCGGCGGTATCCTGGAAAAATTCTGATCAATTGATAAAATTGGATTTCTTAATATTACGATTTGCGATCAATTATATCCTACTGAAAATCAGTCGGACGGTTTTCCGGATGATTCTGGCATTATTAACTAGCTTTCATCTAATTAGCTGCGCCTCTTAAATTGCCATATTCCAAAATATGAGTTTTTTCAGAATTTTCAATAAAAATGACGACCGACGTTGTGGAAGAACGTGGACGTATTGGCACTCGTTTGGCTCGTCAATTAGATGCGGAAGGAAAGGAAATTAAAGTAAGCTTGTTTTTCACTTGAAATTTTCATGGATATTTACGAAACTCAATTTTCAGTTCGATATTCGCGAAGATGAAGAGCAAAATGTGAAATTGCAAGAAACCGTGGAATTATTGGTGGCCGCCGGATATTTTCGTGCAAGGATTAAAGGGCTTTCCGCTTTTGATAAGGTAAACCAGCGTTTTCCTTTCCAAATTCTACGGACCAAAACGCCAAATGAATCACTTTTTAATTTTCAGGTCATCGGCGGTATGGTATGGTGCATATCGTTCTGTGATTTCGATATTGACATCGATCTGTTTTACGAGGAGAATTCAACCATTGGTCAAAAGATGTAAGTGCTGTTCAGGCGATTTGGATCAATATTGATTGGAAGTTTCAATTTGCAGAAAGCTAACGGAAAAGATCGTCAAAGTCCTGTCAAAGATGAAATGCCCATTCGCAATTGAACCGCATCAAATTCAAGGATTGGATTTTATCCATATCTTCCCCGTGGTTCAGGTATGATCATTTTTTAAAAATTTTATTCAGGTATGATCATTGGCTGTGTTTGATACACGGCTAGTAATAATGGCCTCGTTTCAGTGGCTGGTGAAGAAAGCGATCAGAGCTCGAGAGGAGGTCGGAGACGCTGTTCAGAGATTTGCTGAATTCCAATATGAAGCTTATTATCACGAGGATGTGGTAAGAATATGTGCATTCAGCTTTTGGATTGCATTTTCTTAATCTTCCTCTCATTTCAGGATCGTCGGTCGGATGCTGACAAGGCCAGAATTAAAGAGATTCAACGAAGCATTTCGGTGAGTGCATGATCTGCAGCCTCATCCAAGGTATACATACATGAACATCGAATTTCAGATGCCTCCCAAAAGGATCTATAAACGCGTGGATTCCACACCGTTATCAGAAGAATCGAGTCGAGTTCAGTCGACGTTATTGGAATATGGATAGTAAGCATTTTATTCATTGTTTATTCGTGGTACTCACCACGGTCTTATTTCAGTGGAAATCTCGTCTCGAAGCCGGTGCGAAGTCATGCAAACATCGAGGATTCAGCCGAAGCTGATACGGAAGGGAAGAAGCAGGTAAACTCTTGTTCACGTTGAGATCATTCTTCTAAATTCATTCTCCATTTTAGGTTGAATCGCTATTGGCTGGCATGGCCCAGATTTCGGATAAAACGCCAAGACTGTCGGTCACTGCAATTGCTACAGCCATCGACGAGAGTGGTATTCGTGAAATGGCGGCCAAATTGGCGGATGAGGTACTACAGTTATTGGTTTTGAATTATAATCGTTGACGGCTCGTATATTTCAGTTTGGAAACATCCGTTCCGAATATAGACTAGGTACCGGTGCTGCGGTAAAGCCAGAGTTCACGTTGGATACGCTGGCAAGTCGAAAATCGGAGCTGGAGACTGCTTTGGCTGAAGTAAGCGATGATTATTTCAGCTGTGGCTGATTCTGTTATTTTACAGGTCACAACGCGATGTGATCAACTCAAGGGCAGGATAGAATCGGAGAAAGAGAAATTCAGTTCCCTGCAATCGCAAGAAGTTGAATTGAATGAAGAAATTCAGCGTTTGGAAGCTGTGGCTTCGGCTGCTGAGAAAAGGTGAGGGTTCGGAGAAAATTCTATGAGCATTGCTGAAATGCTGCCCTTTTTCAGTTCCATTGAAGCCATGAAAGGCCTCTTGGCGCAACGAGAAGAGGTGAAGAAGCGAGAGAGCGAATTCAAAGCTCAATGCAAAGTAAGCAGTAATGCTTGTGTTTTGCCATGGTATCAAAATCATCGTTTTCAGGCTGATGTGACCGCATTGGAAAATGAATTGGTAATATTGCGACAACGCGGGACGGTATTGGAGGAGAATGAAGTATGTGTGCAGTTTCTTTATTCATTCACAATGCAACGTATTATTCGCATTGTAGGCAATGCTGAACGATTTACGGCAGAAGCGAGATCGAGCCGAGTCCACGTTAAGCGAAATCCGTCTGGATGCTGCTGCAATCAACCGTCAAATCGCCATGTTGCAACGTCGAATCGACGACGTCCCATCGCACGCGGAATTGAATCAGTATCAGAGGCGGTTTTTGGAATTATATAATCAAAGTAAGCATAATTCAGAATACTTTGCACAAGGTTGCAAAGGATCCTCTTTCAGTTGCCAACAAGCACAAAGAAACGAAGCAATTCTACGCCTTGTACAATACGCTGCAAGATGTCAAGGCGTACATGGAGAAGGAGGTCAATTTGCTGAACTCGGTCTACGATAATTACCATGTGTAAGTAAATATTATTCGTTTCAATCCATCTCTGCCATATACACGTTTATTTCAGGGCCATGCAAAACGATCAAAACAAGATGCAATTCCTGAACCAGTTGGAGCAAAGCTTAGAATCGATTCGGCAAACGAAAATACGCTCGGAGAAGAAAGAACTCGAACAGAGATCAAAACGGGATGGATTACGTGATGCGTATCAAGAATTATTGGACAAGCAACGGCTGTATTATAAAACGGTGAAAGATTTTCAAGAGGTGAGTGAGGTTTGAATTGATCTCATCCGTTTGGATCATCAATGATCCAACATGTTGGCACCATTGGGTGCCATTTGAAAGCCATCCAAACTGGCGTTGCCAGCCATCTGGATATCGCATTGATCCAATTATTGAATCCACATCAGATTTGAAATTAATGCATAGTATTCTTTTTTTCAGGAATGCAGAAAGAACGAAATAGCGACGACATTATTGAAAGAAGCAGGTATTGATGAATGATATCATGATACAGTACAGATCAATTGATATTATGCGATTACTATCATATCTACAAATATTCAACGCACATGATTCCAATGATAAAAAACCTGATCAATGTAATAAGGGTAAAAACATGCAGAAATTTGGTCTGCAATACGAGGTCACAAACATAATTGCAACTTGAAGATGGGGAAAGAGAATGAGAGGTAAAAGTGATAAAGTGAAAAAAGGTTTAAAAAAATGAACCACATTACATACATCCGCATTGTTTGACCACCACGTCTTCCAACGTTTGCGTCATTTCTTCGTTATCTCCGATCAATACGGTGATGGTCAAGGGCGAGAATTTGACCGGACTACAACAGGGCGTTAATCCGCTATTCCTGGCGTCTCGATATAAATTCATCGCTTCCGTATAGAACGCCGCACCGTCCGTATCGGCCGATGCGAAACCGCCGAAATTCGTGCATCGTCCCATGCAGTAATACGAATCGAACGAGGCCGGCGAGACCACCCTGAAAGAAGGAAAGTCTCCATTAGACATGAATTGCGCAATTTCGGATGTCTCAGTCAGTGCATTCTTGTCAATATTGCGCAATTTCGCCACATGAGAATGCTGACTCATTCAAAAACATCCGAATCATAAATTGCGCAATGATCACTTACCACGATCCCCATCCCAATTCGTGGAAATCGATATGCACTCGTCGACGACAACACGGCATCAAATCGTCGTATTGACCGACCGTTTCTCGTAAAAACGCCGAATCCCATTGATTCTCGCAATCTTCGATGATCAATTGCCGATTCATGCGACGTCCGGTACCATTCGATCTCGGATTGACCAACGAAGCGGGTATGGATCGTTTACTGTGCGCGCGTTGAATGGATTTCTCCATCAACGTCAATTTCAAAATCAACGGTGATGCGGATTCGATCGAATGTCGTCGTGGATGATGATGATGCGGTGCCGATCTCAAACAACCCGCGCCGTTGTTTTCATTTCGACGAACCAATGAAACGGTGATATTCGCGCCGTCCGTATTGGACCAAAATTGTCTCAATTCTTGCGTAACGTCCGAAACGTAGACGGATTCGTTCCATCCCAATTCGCCGCCGCCGTCTCGTCCTTGAACCGGATGAAACGGAGACCACCCGTGGATCGTAGTTTCCGTCGGATCCGAATTCGCTAATGTGTCGTTTAAATTGGATATTTCCAATTCGGCTTTCTCCAATTCCGTTTCGTATTCTTGATTTTGAGATGCGGATGAAGAAAGGGGAATTTTCGAATAAAACGAATAATGTACGGATGATGAACATTCGGAATTGCCATCTGCTCCTCGTCGTTGGTGGTCGTTATTATGGCGTCGATGATGAACGCGTGATGATTGATGGGATTCTGAAAAAAAGACAGTCTGCTTTATAATGAGGTCGCGGTGAACTGTAACCGCTGGAAAGTGCCAGAGTGCAGGGTGTACTGTAACCGCTAGAAATCTTGCGGATTTCTAGACAGAGCCAGTGGAGGTGGTATACTGTAACTGCTGTCGCGGTGTACTGTAACCGCTGGCAAGTGCCAGCGGAGAGGGTATACTGTAACCGCTGTTAGCTGTCCATAGCTGAGCCAGCAAAAGCCATTGCATTTGCTGTGCTAATATTCAAATCTAGATTGCGCAATTATGGGATTTGAATCAACGCTTCAAATTTAACTGCAAATGCAGAGAATGCCCCAAATCCACTTTACCCAATATGCCGATAATCCTCAACGTATATCTGCGAACCAAATCCTGATTCTCGGTTTGCCCATCGGAAATGGTTTGTTCAGAACTAGATATGGATCTTCGTTGTTGATCTCGCCTCCGTCTCCAAACGGACGCTTCGGCCGGCGGTTGAGGGATATGTAAGGCGTCCAAAATTCGTCGTTGAAACCAGAATCGATGTAATCGATCCAACGCGTTTACGCCGCGTACGAATTGATCGTGTTGATCTTCCGAAGAGATATTCTCCGAATTTCCATCATTACAACACGACGCGCACGATGTAGGATGAAAAATATTGAGCAATACCAATAGGAATATCCAAATCATGATTTCGGAGCGAATTGTAAATTCCGAACGTATACAGACTGGGGGATTTAGGGGCGATTGAATTTGAAGACTAAACTATCCCACAGTGCAGTGAAGAGCCGATTTCCAGACGTTGTTGAGGCGGAGTCTGAAAAATGAAGTTTAAACATTGGTTTTTTTCTCATTGGCAATGGGATGCATTGAAGCTATGAACCCGGAACTAAGAGATGGAAGGACTGTTTTTCGAAATGAGACCATTTTCCACAGTAAGTAACCGCAGAAATGAGACAGTGGAAATTTTACGATCCTCCCAAAATGGCGACTGAATGCGAAATGCACACCATGAGATGATCGATTACCACAGCCACCGGATTCGGTGGGTGGTCTAAATGTCTCCAAACACACGTCCCCGTGGCACAAAGATTGTCGCCTTTTCTTCCGACGCCTAGACGAAAGGCGTGAGCGGTTACAGTACGCCTCGGGCAAGATGTGCTCGGAGATTGACCATTGCAAATGTCAGGCTAATCGGCTAATCTGGCCGAAATCGATGCAACACTCATTGGCTTTGCGTAAGTCAGAACATCCACCATGAATAAGCTGAGTAGCTAATTATACACAGCAATGCTAAGATGCCTTGCCGAAAGTTGCATGAAAACAGTAAGACTTCCAAAACCGGTCTCAGAACAATCAACTGTACAAAGCAACTGAACACATCAGCTGCCAAAACAACAGGTGCACCCTCGAAAATTGGTCGAGCCCAACGAATGGCTATGATTAGAAGCTAAGAAATTCAAAAACAGAAGCTAAGGCTAACATGGCCACTGTCCAGACGCCTTTTTTTCTCACGATCATTTTGCTCAGTGTTTGGGTGTCCTGCAGTCCAGTCCAGACTCAGGGAGAATGGAATTTCCACTCGGCTGGTCTAACGGAAGGCCAGACGACGCCCTCGCCCGTAAAAACCACAGGTGGGAACAAAAACGTCCAGAATAAGACGTCACCGTCGTCGTGCCTCCCGTACAAGGAGGCGTAAAGTGAAAAGAACAATTTTTGTTTAGACGAATACGAATTTCTCCGCCGGTTGTCTTTATCGGCTAGACATCTGACCATTATGAATTATGACCACGGTCTCTCATACACGCTTCTGAGGGAGCCAGGGATATAAGAAATGCGAAATATACGCTCGAAAATAATCAGGATAATTCCTGTACATCACCAATAATCCATAATGATTTGCATATATTCTATTTCAATCATAATCATTTCAACAAATTCAGCATACATCACTGACTTCAGGGCATCACTTCGATCTCATTATCCTGAACATCATCACCAGCAGTGGATGCTGGTTCTCTTGAATCCGCTTGTTGTATTCCGAATTCGGATGCAACTGAAAATACAAATTCCTTTGAACTTGTGAATTTCACAATCAGTAATGCATACATTTCTCATCTCTTCTAATATCCCATAAATAGATACCGTCTTCCGATTCACCTCCCACCGCCAACAGCCAAGGATTATCCGGGCAAAATTGGCAACAGAATAGTTTGCCCTGCAAAAGAGATCTTTCAGTAAATTCATCATTAATTTACCGAATCATTCTTACCAGTTTCAATTTCCTCTTCGTGACTAATTGCAGTGGTGTTTCTCCGCCAGACTGTACACGCCAAATCTTCACTACGCCATCCACGCCGCAAGTGGCCAAACAATCCTTTGTGGTCGAGTGCAGCGATAAACCTGAAATAATAAACCGCTTTAGCACGATGAATTATTCAGAACCATTGCACTCACCGGAAATTGCATCTTTATGAGCTTTCTCCACGCGATCTTCAGTTCGGATCGCGTCTTGCCTCGTATCCACAGAATAAATATCGCCTGTATCGGTCGTTGCCAGATAACGGAACGGATCCCAGGTGTTCCAATGAATTTTCTCTATTTCTCCACTCGAAACGGACCACTGGCGTTGACTCGTGCACTGACGGCAATCCCACAGATTGATCAATCTGCGAAACGTGGCGATGGCTCTGACCAGGCCAATCTTGGCAGTTATAATAATGCACTTACCCATCACATCCGCCCGAAAGCAGCAAATTATCTTCTACCGGATGCCATCGCAATGCTTGCACCTGAAAGACAAATATTGTACTTTCTAATTCACAATACAGACTAGTCTTACCTTGTCATTATGGTTGCTAAGAATATTAGATCCTTCGGCTGTCTCGAGATCCCATAGAATCACTTTTTGATCAGCTGAACCACTCGCCAGGATGTGATGTTTCTGTCGATTCCAGGCCAAATCCAAAACCGCCTCGGTGTGCGTAATGGTTTTCTGAAAAGCTTTCTGTTATTAGGAGGTATGGGAATGGATCATTGAACGCACCAGTATCCATTCAGATACAATGCATTTTGAGAATGGGTAACATTGCTTACATTCTTCTTCTTTTTCGGCTCAGCTGAAGTCTCGCCACCGTGATTATCCGACGCTTTCTTGCCCTTCTTCTTCACTTTTCTTTCACCGTCAGCGTTGCCCAAAATGCCGATCGGTTCGAGGCTCTCCACAATGTCCAAATCCCAAATCTGGATCGCCGATGACAAGCTTCCGAGTGCGCATAAATTGCCACCTAAAAACCCGAGCTATGTCAAGCAGAAATGCTCAACAAATGTACCATACCTCGTTCAGATCCAGGGTCATAATGAATCGCCTCAATACAGATCGGTGGGCATTCCAACGGGTAATCATGATGAACGTAAAAGGTGTCTCCACTCTCGTTGTACACTGAAAGGCGAGAGAATTTCAGATGCAGCAATTGACAATCTAAAAACGCTTACCATGAACTTCAAGGTTGAAATCGTCATCCACCACTCGCCCGATCAAGAGCAAATTGTCGTCCGGTCTCAATTTGAAATCCTCGTCTTCATCGTCGGAATCCTGAAATAAATTTTGCATTGTCGATGATCATGATACTCAGTAATACTCACGTGATTAGCAATAAATGGATCATCCTCGTTCGTCGCGAATACCGCCAACCCTTTCAAATGATTGCCTTCTTCTGACGGTTCTGAAAAAATGGTTTAGTAAAATTTTTCCCCGAGCAACAAGACAAACCTAACCTTCATTTTCGTCGTATTTATCTAATCCATATCGTTTATCCGGATCAATATCCGCATCGTCATTCTGATCAGGTTCACAATCAGTGCTGTCTTCTGTAACGGCCGACGCTCCTTGTAATAATTTCTTTGCGTCGTCTTTGGACAATTTCACCTGAAAAATTATTATCTTATAGAATCTCATCGATTCCATTAAAATCCACCTTACTTTTTGCGGAACCAAAGCGGCCACGCCACGACGGACCCACGCAATACACGGAACAACTTTCATATTCCAAATATCGACGAAATTTCAGTGATCAAAACCGATTTTACGAAATTCCGGAAATTTTCGGTTTTTATCATTTTTCCGCACTTTAGCAGACAGTTACGCGTTCTTACGTCAATTACACGAGGGGAGTCAAGAGGAGTTCAAATATGCAGGGATACTGTAATCATATACTTCAGCACATGAAATCTGAATTTTTCAATTTGCTTCCTTGGCCGAAAAATCAATCGATATATGGCATGTAATGATGGTTTTCTATACAAACGATACCGCTTTATCGATTTGGCATGTATTGATCATCCAGAAATCGATATTAAAAAATCGATATTCTGATCAAATTCGTGAATATTGTAGGTTTATAAAAATAAACGACGCCATCGTGTTCAGCGTGGTTAGTTACTAGAAAGCATGGTTCCTGATAACTTTTCAAAATTTTATTGCCTGTATGAAGCAGTTTAATTTTAATTTTTGAATCCCCTTGTGGGGGATAGTTTTTCCTGATCCAAAACTTTTGAACCAGAATTTCGCAATGAAATTACAGATTTTCGATCCGCAAAACATCAAAATATTTCTTAAACTTTTCAATCCGCCCTTGTTGAGAAATAGGCCATTCGAGTTAGGAATTTTTGAATTTTTGCGGGAAAATCCTTACTGCAATTCGGAATCCAGGGAAGAAAATGTTGCGCTACAGT
>JAQIWJ010001470.1:0-11123 GCA_034695185.1 Discolaimus major
CCGTATCATCCGCAAAATTCGGATTATTGATTGGCAAGTATCTACCATCTAATTTCGTGATCACAACATGCAAAGTTTCATGCAAAGTTGTATCGAAGAACATTTTCGTATTCTCACTTTCTTGCAGAAACTTATTCGACCATGAGTTGGGCGTCCTGTTCCACCGCTTTCAAACATGCATGCCGCAGCGAAAGCCATTGTGTCATTGCGACATCTTCTCGGCATGACCTCTGTTTCTGAAGCGTAAACGAAAATGACAATTGAATATTCGCCGTTCTCTTTTTTCACCTCTTCCGTGGGATCAACTGAAACGTCGGGCTCGTTGATCAATTTCTTATCCTTATCATAGCATGGTGCCACATATTGAGGAGGAATCTCCCTCTGCCCCTTCTGCAGATATCCACAGGTTGCATTTTTGCAGCTGTCTTGTTTGTGATCCATGTAGGATCTGGGAAAGCGGATATCTTGTAACCGTGGTGCTTTGATCACTTGCCCCAATTTGTCATTGGCTGCTGTCAAGAGTTCTTCGATCGTTCTCTTGTAATCGTCTGTCAAATATGACATGAAAATCCAACGTATACGAAACGGTTTGTATGCGCTGGGATCAGGGATGGCTGGAACTTGAGCTTGTGGAAATGGTGCTGGATATTATTTCCACTTCTATTCCACCACATTCTTCGAACTCATCGTCTTCAGTTGAATTGATTCGAGAGAAAAGCGAAATAAAAATGATCAGTGCGAACAGCATTGTTTGAAGACTGGCAACGCTGCTAATCAGCAACGTTAGCTGTTATAACTGGCGTTTTTTTGCATTGCTTTTGCATCGGGATCGATATTGCCACGTTGGTATGCAATTGACTGATAATACATCGAGTACACGTTGACAGAACACAGAAATCAGCATTGCCAAGAAAACGAATGCAGTGAATCCAATCTCTGATATCAGAAAAGCAAATCCTGACTAATGAGGATAGTGACTTTTTCTGCCAGAGCAAACTGCCAGCCATGAAAAATATGCAACAAATCAGTGTAGTCAGTGGCATTAAAATGCCTGATCAGTCACCTGGCGAAAAGATGAACCCTGTCCATGTTAGGAATTGCATCCAGGATTCTTTTTATCTGGTTTATTGTATAACGGTTACCCAGACATACGAATTCTGCAATGCTTACTTACTACAGACAGAGTATGTTCTCATTTCAATTCTGTCACCTGACCAATAATCCTACCATAGCTAACATGTGACCATGAGACCATTCAGCTTGTCGTGCTGTTACTAATTTCTGCATTCATGACTCATATACTCAACCATATATTCCTGTATTCTGCTGACTTCATGCCTGATCACGATTCCAATCCAAACGTCATCCCCGAAACGTCATTCTGTAAATAATCACCGTAGATTCTCTGGCATGATTCATCGCGAGATATTTCTGCGAATCCAAGTAATCGCATCTTCGAGATGAACTCGAATACTGGTTTCAATATTGCCTAGACGAATATTTCAACCTCATGCACTCCTCTCCCTGCCCTGGAAGTTGGAAAGCTAGGCTAAAGGTGGTGTCATTTTTTTCTGTCTGTTTCCACAACGTCTCAGGCGGATTTGTGATTCAAGGCTTTTATTGACTCTTGGATACTTTTAAAAACCTGTACCTGGCGAACCTTGAGAAATTTCGGATACTAGAAAGACGCTGTATATTCAGAAGACTTCTCACTGTAAAACGGGACAGAACTGAAGCCTCTTTTCAACTGGGCCTAAGATTTTGTGAAGATAGTTTCATTGTGCTGTGATTTTTTGTGAAAGCTAAGAATGGCACGCAGACCTCGTGGCTATGGATTGGGACAAGCTGTTCTTGATAAGGTAAATACCGATTGCAGCTCAAATGCAGAAATTTTATCCACATAGTATGATATTGCTTATCACTGCAAAATTTTGCAAGGAAAGATTTTTCTGGAACCATGATTTCTTACTGTGATTCATGCACACATGATGAATCCTGCAAAATGGGTTTTGCTAAAAGCACAATTGCCACGTCCTACTGTAGAATGATCAGCAGCCATATGTTATTTCAGCAAGCAGCAAAATACGACGATGAAGAAGGACATAATCTTTTGCAATGGATCAAAGAATTGACAGGTGAAAATATCAACACCGAAGGGTCGTGGGAAAATTTCCATGAATTGCTGAAAGATGGCGTTGTGTTGTGCAAGTAAGCATTAGCTTCAGGCAAGGGCCAGGATCTATTTGACCCTTGGCTAAAAAATGACCCTACTGTCCTGTCCGTCAAGACACTAGTGTCAATCACTGGCGTTCAAGCCTGAAATCACATAATTTCAGACTGGCCAACGCTATCAAACCAGATTCAGTCAAGAAAATACAAACAAATGCGGCATCAAATTTCGTTTGTATGGAGAATATCAATAATTTCGTAGGAGCCGCTCGGAAGCTGGGCGTGGCTGATGAGGAAACTTTTCAAAGTGTGGATCTGTTCGAAGGTATAACATGTGCTGGGTTACTGTAATCGCTAGAGCAGCTTATCGATTTCAGGGCGAGATATGTATTCGGTTTGCGTGACCATGCAATCGTTAGGTCGAAAAGTGAGTGATCTTGCAATTCTGCTGGGTCTCCTGGAGCCAGATCAGGGATCATTTTTGATGCGTGATTTGCCTGATCACAAATCTTTTTTAGTGCAAAGAAATGGGAAAACCATCGCCCAAGCAAGTACTGCCTAAACCGACCTAGGCTCACAGTTCCAGATTTGGAAGCATGATTCATGAAGAAGAGATAGATCAAACAGTGATCAATACTTATAGATTCTAGATGATCAGTGATTGGGTTTATTATTTTTGGGCATGTGATGGCTAGAGATTTTCCTTTTTGAATATAAACATTGCGATTGATTGCTATTTCATAAAGGCGTATTATGAGCAATCACCACAGCATCATTGGAAAAATGGATTACCTAATGCCAATTCTAAAATTCTGTTTTCCTTTCACCAGCAGGATCTACATATCCTTAGCACATGATCTTGGATCAATGATTAATTTGCAGAAAACAAAGCAAGATAACGCATACGGGATATATTTTCCTGCATAATCGATCATGCTCTATCGATTGGCGTTGTCGAATTTGATCGATCACGCTTATATCAGAAATCGATAATTTTGAACAACTTCCTAAATATACGCGGTATTCGAAATCGGACAGCGCCAAATGAAGTAGAGTGGTCATTTTATCGCGGTGACATGCTTTTGTGTGCATTTATCATGAACATTATCGAATTTCGAAATTTATTTCCAATAGGTTGGTATCCGATCGTTGATAGTTTATAATTTTACACAGAATGAAGCCAGCTATGGCATGTGGGTACATTTTCCTGCAAAATCGGGTATGGCGAATCGATTGGCGCAGTGACTATCAACCTGTAACCTCTCTATCGGAAATTGATCATTTTGATCAAATCCCTAAGATCGATCACACGACGAAATAAATACGGTTTTTAGAATCAGCATGAAGCCCACAATGACACATTTTTGGAAGCACTGTCACAATGAATTTGCATGCGTATCACGAAGAATCGTGAAATAATATTTTGCATAGTCGTAATGTTGTAAGCCGACCATAAAAATTCTATGTCCGATAAAGTTATTCACATTTAAAATCCCGCTTCCTCTCACCTTCGAACCGCTTACATCAATTTGCCATGTGTGCTTGTGCGCAAACGCGTGTTGCACGAAGAATTTTTATTATTTTCTTCCGCTTTGTTTCAAAATTCCGTTTTCTCTTCCCAAATTTCGATAGTAAAATTATCATCGTATCATTAATTAAATTCTGCAATACCTGCCTAGTGATTTTACATAGCTGAATGTCCCGTTCCGGCCGTCCAGAAATGGCCGACAACGGTTTGAGGCGGAGTAGTCGTCAAAGGCGTCCAGTTTTCAAGACTCTACGTGAAGATTATATTATCGACGGATACGACGCTTATTTGTATCCGGATGAAATGCCTAGACGCAAGTGAGCATTTTTAAATTTAGCGTCGATTTATAGAAGATTTTAAAATGTGGTATTTTTTTCAGAAATCTTCGCTCCGCCAGTTTACGTTCGAGCAATAGCGGCGGCGTTACTGAACAAAGGGAAAGTAAACCTGGATCGTTGTCTCGTGATCGTAGCCATCATTTGCCAACGGTACAATCACGCGAAGTATTGAATTTGCGTATGGCCGTTGCAACAGATGATCCGGCCGAATCGGATACTGAGGTAAAGCCGGTATGAATTTGCATTTTCAAGAAATGAGCTCTGCCCAGTTTTTTTTTGGCTGGGCATTTTGGTCGGGAATCTTTTTGGTATCCTTCTTGACCTCAAAATCTGTGTCTTCATTCTGACCTTTGTGTCAAAGTTTGCACTTTGCAAATTATGCATGCACTCATGCCTAAAATGGCCATTTTTTGCTAGGAAATTCTGGACATTTATTCACGCGTCAAACGTCGCCGTCGTACTTCTCATCGAGCTTACGAGATTGATCCATTGCAACAAGAGGATTCATCCAATCCGTCCATCGTGACTGAATCTAGCGATATCGTTCCGCCGGCATCGAAAAGGCGACAGAAACCGGTGGTACCTACGGGAGTGGGAAATGGTGAGAAATTTTTATAGTATATTTATAAACGTAATCAATGGTAACATTTTAGAATCCAGCGATGGCGAAGAGGAAGAAACGATTAGGAAAGTTTATGAATTGAGAAAGAGGGATGGTGCTGTCAATTATGCTTTTCCTGAACCGGATTTGCCAGGTACGATATCTTCATTTTTGGTCCATCGTTGACCGTGAACATGGCAAAATATTGCCAGAACCGCATTGACCATTCTCTTTTCAGATCCGAAACGGCGCCCGTATCCAATGTTGAAGAAGAAATTACGTCACCGCGATGAATCGGAAGAATACAGGTCTCGTACAACTCCAGTTTTCCAATCGTCAGCTCACGATCGCAAAGAGCATAAACGTATTCTGTAAGTCAATGCTTTATTGGATATCTTGCAATTAACATTGAGCATCCGTCTTTTTCAGCCTGTCCAAGAAACCGTCTGATAGCAGCAGCAGCACTGATTCGGATCCTGAAGTGCGTTTCGAAAGACGTCAGGTTAGAAGTTTGGAACGGTCAAGGGCCAAGTAAGTGGTGAAGCCAATTTGTAAAGCACACGTGGAAGCAACTAATCGAAACTTTTTGCAGGTTTTTGCCATTCAATCTCGGAAGCAAAGACGTTCAACGTTCATTGGTCAAGAATTCGGCTGGATCTCGACATGGCGCTAGTTGTGCTGACGTGGATCCAATGCATATCGATAGTGCGGTAAGCATGAAGTGCTTATCATAAGTATGCATTTCCTAGATTCTTTGGTTTCAGATTGGCTTCGAAAGCGTTGGCGGCTTGAACCATCATATTTACGCATTGAAAGAAATGATCTTACTTCCAATGCTGTATCCGGACACGTTCGCCAAATTGAACATCAGTCCTCCGCGTGGCGTATTATTCTATGGCGAGCCAGGTAAGGAGGTTTTGTTTATGTTGCAGTATATATGTGCACGCACTGCAGCGAACAGCGCATCTTGTCATTGAAATTGTAATGACATTTGTTATTTTAGGCACAGGCAAAACGTTGGTGGCTCGTGCGTTGGCGAACGAGTGTTCCAAGAACGATAAGAAAGTGGCATTCTTCATGCGGAAGGGCGCTGATTGCTTGAGCAAATGGGTCGGTGAATCTGAACGTCAATTGCGTCTGTTATTCGATCAAGCGTACACCATGCGACCGTCGATGTAAGTATCTTAGATTTTTGAACGTCTTTCGAGCCAGCCATGTTTGGCATTGCACAATTACAGATATTCGTTTTTCAGCATCTTCTTCGACGAAATTGATGGCTTAGCTCCTGTGCGCAGCAGCCGCCAGGACCAAATTCATTCGAGCATCGTTAGCACGTTATTGGCTCTCATGGACGGATTGGATGATCGCAGCGAAGTGGTCGTCATCGGAGCTACTAATCGATTGGATTCCATTGATCCCGCTTTACGTCGTCCTGGGCGTTTCGACAGGGAGCTGCGTTTTACCATGCCTGATAAAGAGGTAATCAATTTAAGAAATATTTGCAATTGATATTTACTCTCATGATTTTGTTTCAGGCTAGGAAGAAAATTTTGAATATCCATACGAAAGCTTGGCAACCGCCGTTGTCCGAGGATTTATTGGGTCGCGTTGCGGATCAGGCAGTTGGTATGGCTTATTTTCATTTTATGCATGGTGCAGCTGCGATATGCAATTGAGCGATGCAAAGCAGCATGCGTGCTTGATAGCATGTTCCATTAGCTAATCGTCTATTTTTCAGGTTATGGTGGAGCGGATTTGAAAGGCCTGTGCACCGAGGCAGCATTGATCGCTTTACGCAAGAATTTCCCGCAAATCTACGCCACGGATCAGAGATTGGCATTGGATCCGAACGTTATTCAAGTAAGTGATTTTGAAAATCCGAACTATGTAAAGCTAAAAAGTGATCTTATTTTAGGTGACTGAAGAAGATTTCACTCGAGCTATGAAGAAACAAGTGCCGTGCTCGCAACGTTCGCTGACGGCACCCGTACGCGCTTCGCCGACGTTTATGAAACCGTTGATTTCGCCAATCATGGACAAGGCCGTCGATTTGATTCCGTCCGGATTTACGAAGAACATAGCGGATGCGCATAATATCTCGGATATTCACTCGGTCCTGTCGTCTCTGGATGAAAGGTAAATTTAATTCATGTATGCGCAAGTGGGGGTTTTGGGGGTTGACCCCCTCTAGGCCAAAAAATGTTATAGAAAAATGCATGTCTGACCCCCCCCCCACCTAAAATTCAGGAAAGTCTCGCGATTATTTGAATTTTTGGTCAAAATGTTTTAAAAATTTGGGCGGGAAATTTGAATTTCAACCCCTCCCCCACCCGACCTTGTGCATGCCTGTATCTTTACTATTGTCTCACGATTAATGGTACTTTTTTCTATTTTAGTCCACCAATATTGGGACGTCGAATTTTGCTCTGCGGCAACTCAGCTGAAAATGGCCAAACGCAGTACATTGCGCCGGCGTTATTGCATTTCGTCGATCATTTGCCGATTTATTCGTTGGCTATACCAAATTTATATTCATCGACGAATCGTACTCCGGAGGATTATATTGCTGAGGTAAGGAATATTCTTGGAAATTGCTTTTTGAAAGCAATACGATTATTTTGTGTTTTCAGACCTTGAAGATGGCGTCGTGCGGTGGTCCTTGCGTCGTGTTCATTCCGTCAATCGATTCGTGGAGCTCGGTTTTCAGCCAAACATCATGGGCGACGTTGGTCGCATGCTTACGAAGTTGGACAGTGACAACGCCGGTATTGATTCTGGCTACTGCCGATTGTGCGGAGACGGAAATTGATGATGAGGTAAGAGTTTGTTGGATTAGAATGGCTGAATTCAACACCATTCGCCCATTTCAGACGAAGCAATTACTCGGTCGTAATGGTATTATCGAAATTCCTGAATTTTATTCCGATACACAGCGACGTTCGTTTTTCGAGCCCTTGTTATTGGTGAAATCGAAAAAGGCGCCGACTGATTTGAATCAAAGTAAGCGTCGTAATTGTGCGGAATATTCACTTGCTTGATGATCGGTCCATTTCAGAACGATTCGAGGATCTTCCGATCGCTCCGCCTCCGCCACCGCGTCAATTGACAGAGGAAGAATTGAAAGAAATACGTCGTCAAGAGGAATCCTCATTCCGCGATCTGCGTTTATTCCTGCGCGACATCAGTCTTCGCTTATTCAGAGATCGGAAATACGCCATGTTCGCAAAACCAGTGGATGCTGAACAGGTGAGAAATGGATGTGTTTGCATTCGGATGACTCCATCTGTGGAAGCTAAATTCAACTGCTGGGCTAGGCATTTGGTGCATGGACCCTTTGTCTGGCCATGCATATTTGCTAGCTACAGTATGACTGAATCCTTCATTTCAGGCTCCTGATTATTACGAAATCGTGAGTACTCCGATGGATTTATCGACGATTATGAGCAAGATCGATAAACACAAATACGAATGCGTACAAGAGTACTTGGCCGATATCGATTTGATCAGGCAAAATGCGCTGGAATACAATCCGGATATCGATCAAACTGGTAAGTCGGGAGCTTTGTGAATTGATGCAACAAATTGAGAGTGTGCCTTTCGTTTTAGACAAGGTCATACGTCATCGTGCCTGCGATTTGCGTGATTGCGCTTATGCATTGGTCGATTCCGAATTGGATTGGAATTTCGAGGCGAAATTAAACGAAATCAAGGTAAGAAAACTTATTTGGGCTGTCCATTTTCTGAATTCTGATCGTTTTTTAAGAAAGCGAGGAGTGAACGAGGCGAATTTGGTCCAGTTGAAGCACCGCCATCATATGTGTACACAGTCAAGACTCGCGCAATGGCCAATGTCGAGGAGATGCAAGTTGGCGATCAGCTGGGCGTGAACCAAATTGGAGAAACTTCGAATCCACGAACGAACTCTGCTCATGCTGCTAAGTAAGCGCTTTTTTGATAAGCATTTTTTTCATGCACATTGTTCAAAATCAATGTACCTTTACTCAAATCCGATACTTTTTTTTAGAAACAAAGCCAAAGCCGCTGAAATCGTGAAGAAGTACAGGAAAACGGCCACTCGGAAATTGCTCAAGTTGAAACGCGGTCGCAAAGCTTGTACAGCGGTTGAAAAGCGAAAGAAATCGGCTGCTAACATTACAGCAGCTTCGGGCGATGATGAAATTGGCGATCCGTCTGGAAAGGAAGAGAACGAGGTAAGGACAGTTTGATGGCAGTGTGACCATGCGCATGGGCGTAGCCAGAACTCCCCCCTTGGGGGGGGGGCTTGACCAAAAAAGAGCAAGGGGACTCTTCTGTCATAATTTTTGGCTGGCTGCCAAAAATACATAAGTCTGGGTGGGGGGCTTCAGCCCCCAAAGCCCCCTGGCTACGCCCATGATGCACACTACCTGTGGATTTCTGTTATGACACCGTGTTGCTTTCAGATTCAAGACGCGGATAGTGGTGAGGATAAAGACGAAATCGGTGAGAAACAAGGCGACAGCAACGATGGTGTGGAATTACCGGAACCGCCGAAATTGGATATCGATGATCAGGCGTTGCAACATTTATTGAAGGACGTGGTTCGAATGACTCGGGATTATTCGTTGGTGGCATTGGAAAGTGTGTACGTGGAAATCGAGGCTATCGTATGCGGTTATTCGAAATTGTGGGATCGTCGTGAATTGGTTGCTGACATTCGCAAAGCATTGAAATTGTGAATCAAGGTACAGGGTTTACATTTACTGAGTACTCGTGTTTAGCTGGTGTTTGTTTTTTCAAAATTCATTCAGCTCATTTTTTATAACATTTCATCTCGCTCACTGCCAGTTGTTGGCCTGATTATCTCCGTGATCTAATGTAAGGAATTTTTTGGTTTGATGCTATACCAATCGGTACTGTATCGTCTTTCTTTGTCGAATGCTACAATCTTTGTGTGTAATTGATGACATTTTTGGCTTCAAGGTTTTCATGATGACTGTATTTGATGTTTTCGAAATATACTGAAGCAAATAAGCAATCGTGTTTATCGGGGGATTATGTGGGGTGGGTGATCGTAAAAGGATTGCGTCAATTGAGTAGGGCGAAGGAAATGACTATGGGTATGGGGTCGTAAAAATAGCAATTCTAAAAAAGGCGTTGAAATTGCATACGTATGCATGGTCATTTACGCCTGCGATTGAAAAATGCTTAAAACTTGGTGACAAAATGAAGCTGTCGATTGAAGTTAGGTGAGTCTAGCTATCGATTTGCCAATTGTGGTAAGGTATTTTGGTAAGTGTGAGTCATGGTCAATGGTTTGGTGTACTGTACAGTACCAATGAGATCGGGACTGTGTCTCTGGACCCAAGTGTTGGCCTGGCCAACACTTGCCTTGCTTATGACAAAGGCTATCACTGCCCTTCTGATAACTGATTCCTAGTGTGAATCATGGTCGATGGTTTGGTGTACTGTATCCAAAGAGACCAAGGTCTGGGATCCCAAGTTTGGCTTTTGGCCAATACTTGCCTTGCTTATGACTATCAGCGCCCTTCTGATAACAGACTTCCTATTGGGATCACAGTTTCAGCCAATCATGTGTCTGATTCGCTTGCATACAATTTTATTGATAACCTGATTCAAAATCTGACCCTGCCATACATACAGTAATCAATTCACAGGCACAGGCCTATATCATGTTTGTGTATAAATATGCTGTAATCAGTGACCTGCAGAAAATCGATTTTCTCAGGCCCTAACCCTTATCACATAAATCATTGATGCATGATAGTTCCATCAATGCACATTTCAGCAATTGTAAATTCAAATGCAATGTACATTTCAGACATTGCCAATTCGAACCTCGGATCAATCATGAAGCTTACAATTCCCCAATTGATGATCTCGTTATTCCTGATATCATTATCACTGATCTCAACCGACGCAATGAGAGCGGTAGAAGGAAGATCAGCAACTCCACGTCCACGATTCAGAAGATTGCATCGATTACCCATTCATCTTTTATTGGACGGCTTGTATGTGAAGAGAGTTTCTCACGAACCGAAATCGGATGAGGATTATAGACCTTTGATATTCGGGAAATGATCGTGGATGATAGTGAAAGGTCAGATGTAAGGTGATAATAACATATAGGTAGACAAAAATACAGCGGCTGAAAATTATCAGTGTCAGATTGCGCAATGCTCAAATTGCCGAAGGCTTTATGCATAATAAAAGCATTATTGGATACATTGGAAAAAAATGGATACAAATGTCACATTGCGCAATTCAGAGGCAAATGGAATATGGTTTATTTCAGTTACTACTGATACAGCGAATAACGTTATTAGACCTGTCAGCCAGTTCTTTAAAATTTGGTTCGGCCTCTCTCTTAGCCAGAGGCTTACAAGGGAAGCTTCCCGGGTGCCAAATCACTATCGCGGCCAAAATTTCAGGAAATGTAGAGTTGACTACTGGGAATTCAGTGCCGGTTTTCGTTTGGGCTACATTT
>JAQIWJ010001471.1:0-11119 GCA_034695185.1 Discolaimus major
TCAATGCTAATCTCGTGTACGAGATTACTGTACATTTTCAACAACGCATTCTTTTCAACTGCACTCAAAACAGCATCTTGGTTCGTGGCAGCATCCTTCTTCAGCGATACGATTGCGCCATTCGCATTGAGCATAATCATGATCATGTTGACTCTGAATTTCGCTCATGCAGTTTTGAGAAGGCGTAAAGAAGTGCACGCTTTATCCAAATCCGGCAAAGAAGAGTTGCTGTACCAGCTGGTATGGATGCGGTGATCGTTCTGGCTCAACCCAGGGAAATGCATGGCACCAGTTCTTGCTATCTAAATCCTCCCGCATTGAAATTCAATGATTATTACGATCCCAGTGGCGTCAATTGCCAATTCGAACTCTTGCAAAATACAGCAGCCAAATATTTGGGATGCGAATTACCTGGCTTATCCTATATTCCGGACGAAAATAAAATGTGCTCATCATTGCAAATCGAAATTTTCGCTATGATCGCAAGCGGTTCTATGGAGTTCATCGCATCGAAAATGGATGAAATTGTAAGTATTTTATTAACTGGCGTATATAATTTTGCATTATTATGTATATTTTTCCAGGCTAAAACTTACTTCGAATCAGTTGGCAAGAACGAAATTTGTTTGCCTCTTTGCTCACGTTGGGTTTATCCAGTTTCGTCGGCCAGCTACAATTCAATTTCTTATTCTAATCAAAGTCGACAAGAGGAAGAATACGTGCATAAATCGTGGAATCGAATAAACGTGATCATGCCCCATTCAATGTCCATGGAGCATACTCAAAAACGTGTATCAGTATGGTATATGGCCATGTGCGATATTGGAGGGGTGATGGGCGTTTATGCTGGCTTTTCAATGATCACGTTTCCTCAAGTCTTGGCTTATGGTCTTTATGCCATATGGTGGAAATGGAAGCAGAAGAAAAATGCGTTTGGTGTTGCACCACAAGCAACTTCGGTACAAGAAACATCATTGTGATGAACTGTTTTGTGTCACGAGAATGCAAATTGTACGATTTTATTTTGTCTCATTGAAATGTCGTCTAGAATATCAGTCAGCAGTGTATCCTATACTGTGATACCATCAGCATTGAAGAACCCATTCCCAAACAGCATGTATTTTTATGAATATCCTGAATTCTCTTGCATTGTTCGATTTCAGATTCGGTAATACATGAGTAGGATCGCACAACAAGGCAAGTCTCTGTGCGACGTTGTTTTACTGGTGTCAGTTCCACATTAATCCCTAACTTTGGATACCTGGGCGTATTTGACTGTGTTTCATTAGCTCAGCTGTGTAAATTCAAAGAAGCTCACCTCTGACGTAAACATTCTTTGTGGCGAAAGCAGAATTGATCATTTCCGGTCAACTCCAATAGTATTCGCAATGCTATCAGGGATCCATGGCTTGGAGACATTTGGTTATGGCTGTTGGCCATATGTACAGTATGATAGATAACATTTGACTGGTATATCAGCAGAGTAGTGCAAACTCACTTATCAGCAGACAATAATGAGTGAACGTAATCGATGACAGTATGCTAATGACCAAACAGGTGGACATGCAAGCATGGCAATGGATCGTGGTCAATAATTATGTTCAGAGGATATGCGATTGGGTGAAATATCAGCTATAGTCGCATCTGATTGTTCCAAAATTTGCGTCAACATGTTAGCAATGAATAAATGGACTACGCTTTTTTCATGTTTGAATTATCAATCCCCTATGCATTACGAACATTTTAGCATGCTCGTTTTTTGTAAATTGACTATGCAACTTAAGAATCAGTTAACATGCTTAATTCTATATTCAAATTCATAAGATGCAATATCCATCATGGAGAGGAAAACGTGCAAATCATTTATCACCTGCCACTTGATGGATATGCTGATTAGATTCAAGGTGTAAGAAAAGCCAACCAAATGGTAAACCCCATCAGCTGTTCCATAATAATTGCCAATGTGTCAGGACTTTGCAAGCTGGACAAGCGATGTCTACGCCACCATGAGTGACTGCGTTGCATTTGGGGTCACAGTTTTGGACAGGAGTTCGGTCAATGCAGCCTAATGTTCCTCCAATACAGCCACTCTATCACGCAAACCGGATTCTTCTTCTCGGATCATTGCATTGCCGCCGCAACCAACATCTCGCATTATACATTTATACCCAGCTAGCCATGAATTTTGCTCATGATACGTATTTCTAGATAATTGTTGGTCAAATTGGAGAGACTAAAGTAAAAAGCATACAGAAAGTAATCAAACATGCTGAGCCATACGTGGCCTATTAAATTTTCATCATCATTCTAATAAAACCCGCTTAAAGCTAGTCCATATGAAAACTAAAGTCAGGATCGCTGAAATTTTCCCTGGCTATATTTTCAATTTGACTTCCGTGGCAACTGAGTTGAGCTAGATTTGTTGCTTTATCAAATAAACCATCCGGTAAACGTTTGATATTGTGCTGAGATATGCGGAGTTGCCATAACTGCGGCGTCTCATCGAAAGCCCCTTGCTCGATATCCGTCACATTGCTTTGAAGCCACGAAATCAGTCTGACACTGGGCATGCCTCGAAACGTGTTAGCTTTCATGATCGGAGAAGTGTACCAATTCCAAACGTTGATAATTTCCAAAGTGGACGAAGAATTCTTGAATACCTGAGCAGGCGTTGGATTTTGCCCGAAATCGCCTCTCAGTGTCAGATGCTGGAGGCGGGTTCATTTTTGGACGAAATACAACAATTTCATCCATGGTTGACAATGGACCAAGCTCAATTCGGTCAATGTGTCTTTGAGTTGTGTCAAAGCGTCGATTGCGATATCGGTAAGCGTGATGTCGTGGAGAGTAATCGTTGTCAGATTGGGGGTTTGACTGAACGCACTCGCATCTATATGCAGATGATAACGATTCGGATTATTGTCGTCCCAATTTTCATCCACTTGCATTTTTACGTACTGGAGATGAACCGAATTGGAAAAAGTGGTATCAGTGATTGTATAATTGCCAGTAAGTATCTGAAGTAGTATCAATGCAGTAATTTTTTCGGCCACTTCTGTGTAGGTCCATTCTACATAGCGTAATGATTGGTCACTCTGGAACACTGGACTATGGCCATCGTGCAGCTGCAATGGTTCATTGCGCAATAGTTCGTCCAAAGGCCGACCATCTGCTGGTATATTCTGGCAACGTACCACAACATCACGATTCCCTTTACGAACCCAGTCATGAGGCCGTGTCACAGTGCATTTGAATTCTGCGGATATTAATACGGGGAGAATCAGAACGACAGAGAAAACTGTTGCAGAATTTATTTGTGGTTTTTAGCTAGCGGCTAAGGAGCTTCTCAGGCACGGGTTTCTGGTTGAAGCATGCTTCATCTGTACTTAAATTAAAGACCAGGCCTGCTGAAATTTCACAGCAGCGTATAGTCATAAATCACGACTTCATCATTCTAGAAGCACCAACTGGCGCGGATCTTTTCTTCAACTGCTGAGCGAGCTGTTACTGCCAAAAGGAAAAGATAATGAAGCAAAGGCCAAGGCTAAAGGTGCCTAAATAATTTCTAGCAAGGTTCCAAATAGTGCGTATTCGCAAAAGGAAACGTTTGAAGCGATAAATTTCACCCGAAGCATTTGCTGCACCGCTCAAAAGAGATGGCCTGATTGGACGAGTAATGGCATTCTTGCCAAAATCCGCAAGACTCGCCATATTTTTAAAACAGCACCATCTGTTCGATGAGCAGGCAGAATTAGGAGAATAACCTGAGCTCGCTTATTTTTGCAAAAGCATAAAACTCCGGGCACAGTATTCGCGGATTCATATCGCAGCAAAGGTGCTTTCAAAAATGTCTGTGACCATGATTTTCCTCATCTTGGTATTACCTATATTCGTCAATGCTGGATGCAACGAACCATGGCCACGTTGCGATGCCGTGAATAATACGAACTCCAAAGATGCGAATTACACGAATTATATCACAGTGCATTGTCAAGATTTATCGCCAAATGCAACGAGAATGAAAGATCTGCTATCCACAGCTTACTTGACCCACAAGGATGGTTTTCGTGCAAGACAGGCAAACGAACAAGTCAACGCCCATGAATTGGCCTCTCAGATCACTAAAATCTCGATCAGAACATGCCGGGATTACCAAATCACCAATGATGATTTACATGGGTTCGCCCAGGTGAGCGCGTTGGAATTCTCCAATAGCAATGCCAACATAAAAACTCTGATCGATGCCAATGCATTGGACAGTCTCACCTCATTGACGACACTGAAATTCCAATTGATGGAATTGCCGGACAATTTGGAGCAGATCCTGAGACCAGTGCGTTTACGTGTGGTAGAATTCGGGTTTCTCAGTGTCAAAAATCTCCAAACTCAACCGAATGTGTTATCAGAATTCACAAACTTGACCATCGCGTACTTCCACAGAGCTGGTCTACAGCAATTCCCTGGCTTCCTCAAATTCGGATCAACTTTGAAAAAGCTAATCATGACCGAAAATAATATCACTGAATTGAAAGCCGAACATCTACAGCACTTTGTCAATTTAGAGGAACTGATTCTGACTGATAATCGATTCACCAGGATCGAGCCGAATGCTTTCGCCAACTTGAAAAAGCTCAAAGTGTTGGAACTGAATGGGGACCGAATCCAAAATCTGACGGTTGATATGTTCAAATCTAATACGGAATTGGAAGTGCTCAAGCTGCGAATCAAAAATACCAATGCTAGGAATAGTTTGAGTCGTGAGAAGTTCCAGTTTTTGACGAAGTTGAGAGAATATCAGCAACCATTTACTGATGAGGGAAATTATTAAACTTTTAGAAATGCATATGCCACAGTTGGCAGAGATTAGAAGTATGACTAGAGATAATGTAATGGAGTGATAACAATTGGCAACACAAGTGATTTGTAACTGCTTATCAGATGCATGTTACATGGACCAGAAATAACAAATAAAAACTTCTATTGTCGGCCATCTATTTGAGTCCACTGGACGTGAATTCATTGGCATACTGTAGCAACAATTATGGCACACATTTTTTTCTTCACATCTTCTGAATGAAAAAACTGCAGTAAATTCTTGGCTCTTCCAGTTCTAATTTCGCTGACTCCTTTATCACCAAGCAGAAAAACTGCCCAAAGAATATTCTCAAGGTTATTCGCCTACGTGGAGAGTGATAAACATATCCATCACTGGAGATGTTCAGATCTAATGTTCAATTGGAAGAGCTGCTGTTGGGATTTCGGAGTATGAATGCTAGCAGACTGATTGGTCGCGGTAAGTTGGCATTTCTGCCTAATCTGCGGCTATATCGATGTCCATACAATGATGATGGATGTTTGATGATCAAGGTGATAAGTAGACTCAATGGCTGTTTGCGCCATTTGGAGCTGAGATTTGTGCTTGTCCTATGGGCCATGCATTTGATGGGTGTGACACAAGGAGAATAAATCGGATTATCCCAGCTTCTGATCATAGATATTCCATTAAATTTTTACTGCAAACATTAGTCCAATGTGTCATATAATAGTCTTGTGCAGGATCTAATCAGAAAATGTCAGCCCAGAATTTGATGAAGCTTTACCTGTGACCACTGATTCTATCGGTAAAAACAGTACTGTGTTAGGATTTTCCCAAAATTTACAATGCTGTTCGTTCAAAAATAAAGCTGCTATTGAGTAGCTTTACACGCGAATGTTTTATGCACTGCTGCTTAGCCTTTATTATGTTAAAATCATTTCATAAGAAAGACAAAATGGACCAAAAAGTCAAAGGCTTATCTAAATGTGTATCATAGTAAATGGAAAATTATATCCGATGCAGTATCACATACAGCCTGTTATGCCTTTGGAGGGCAAAGCCAAGCATTGTTGGCTGCATTTTCCATTGATACATTATCTCAGACACAATGAAAATGGTATTTTCTTCATTTTTCCTGCTAGGTGATCATATCCTCATGTTATCAAGATGATATATTCGATGCATTGACCCAGCCCACGCAAGTCTTTTTCTGGCAAGCTAGCCATGTATTTTAAGTGGCAATTTTATTATGAGATAGCAGCTGCCGCCAGGAAGCTTATACAGCCTTCATTCCACCTTCCATAAAAGCAGGTGAACAGTCGAACCATGCTCGCTAGCTTAATTCTAGTCTTGGCAATATCAGTCCAAAATCTAAATGCTAATCACACGCAATGCGATTTGCCTGATCCGAAAGTGTTCCCAGCAGTCAAGAATTTGGATTGGTGTTACTTTTTGGTGAATGATGCGAGTGTTGAAGCGAATATCAACGTCACTGCTGGTTATTATTTCAATATCACTCATGCACGTGTCACCTGTCAGATGAAAAAAGCAACATTGCCAATTATCAGAAGTCAAGATGATATGATTCAGGTGTCATCTATCAATCGATTTATCGGCCTCGAAGACATGGCTTGGCCTCGGTACATTGCGTTGGGACTAAAACAGGTTTGTGATCAGTGAATGATCAAAACGATCTTCATTGATTTGATGATCTCTTTGCAGGTTCTGACCCAATCTGCAATCGAGTATGAATGGGACGACGGCACATCTTTGGAATGGAAACCAGAAGCTTGGCCAAATCGATATAGTCGTGCAATTTTTACAGTGATATTCACTCCAACTAAGCTTGGTAGTTACCTAATCAATATGGCCACTGATACGATCGATTCAGCGGTTGGTGTTGTATGTCAGCAACATCAGGAATTCAATGACACGATGGCCAATGCAGACGCTTGAAAAACCCCACATTGATCTGGATAATCAGTGATTAGTGTTGTGGGTATGATCATTGGTGGAATTGGCTTGTGGATGGCGCGCAAACATGAAGACAATAAGGGCTTGCAAGAGATCCAAGGGAGTGAAATGATTGATCATTGATTTCATACATGTTCTGCATAAAACTTATCATGGTGATTTCTGAGGACTGCTGATGAATCTGTAATGCTTGTCGTTCAATGAGCTGTGTACCTGATTTTTGTATTTTGACTGCAGCAAAGACTAAAAAACTAGATATGCACGCCTTGTCTCCTGCTGATAACCACACCAATGATATTTTCTTAGATTTTCTTCAAGTATACCATGCTGTTTCGTTCAAATACAGCTGCCATTGAATAGCCCCTCAGAAGTGAATGTTTCACTGCATGCTGCTCCTTAATGATTATGCTAAAATCATCTCATAAGAAAGGGAATGGTCCGAATGGCGAAGCTCTTCTTATATGGAAGTCTGTCATAATTGATGTATTTTTATAGCATACGGCATTTATTTTGCTATATGATTTTGAGCTGCTTATTATGCCAAGCATTGCTGGAAGAATAGTATTCTGGCATGTTTGTTCAAAAATTATGCCATGTCGAACTCACAAAAAATGCCTTTTTCTGGCACGTGCACTAACAGTTTATCCACGTTGTACATAAATGGCAATTCTGTGAAGACATTACAGGTAGCTAGCAAACTTGCAAAAAATCAGCCTATATTGCAGCTTCTATCTCGCTGCTGAACAGTCGAACCATGCTTGGAAGCCTAATTCTCTTCTTGGCAATCGTTTGGCAAATCTCAGAAGCTAATGACACCCAATGTGACTTGACTGAACAGAATGCCTCCGATCCAGATGTATTCCAAACACACAAACGGTTCGACCGCTGCTACTTTTTAGTGAAAAATGCGACCGCTCAGGCGAATACCAGGGTCAAATCCATCAATATGTTCAATATCAAAAGGGCCCGTGAGATTTGCAAGAGAAAAGGTGGCACCTTGCCAATCATCAGGAATGAGAATGATATGATTGGGATTCAAATCATAAATAAATTCAGCATTCCGCCCAAATACGTTGCATTGGGACTAAAGCAGGTTATCTGTGGATTTAACCAACACGATAATCAGCGATTTGATACACCTCTTTGCAGATTCTGATGCCATCTGGAATCCGATATGAATGGGACGACGGCACAGCTTTGACATGGGAACCGGACGCTTGGCCAAACCGAGATAGCGATGCCATGTTTACAGTGGCATTCAATCCACCCGCTCGGTATTACCTGTTCAATTTGGCCACTGCAAAGATCGACGCAGAAGTTGGTGTTGTATGTCAGCAATATCAGAAAATCAAGGAGACAGAGGTCAGTGAAATTACATTTGACTGGGAGGGCACCATATGGATGCTTCAAGCCGACTGTGATAAGAAAATTGCGAACAAGGAATGCGCTATGCCAGTGATTGCAATTGCCATGATCACTATTGGCTCTGTAATGATCATTATGGGCCTGGTGATTGGTGAAATTGGAATTTGGATTGCACGCAAATGGTCAGGCAAGGAAGGCTTGCAATCTGTTCAAAATGAGGAATGAAAGGCATGCCAGTCAGTGATTATTTTCATAAGTGATTTATCAAAGTGATCAGAATGATTTTTGATGATTGACATTTTTATTATCATACTTCCATCACGGTTTTTCATGCATTTTCCATAATCATGTATCGATCTATGGCAGCACTTGACCTTTTCTGATAGCATCTGCCACTTCCGATTTAGCTGTATTTTCAGCATATGGTGCATAACCATCGATAATCTTCTTATCATCTGCCAGGGTCTTCTGAATTATTGGATGGTTTTTTATTGCTTCAAACCACTGGTGATATCTTGACCATTCATCAGTTTTGGGCACCTGAAAACAGCCCTTGTCTCAAAATTCAAGACCCAGTAATTCCAATTTGTACCTCAAAATTCCTGTACCACTTCAAAACGATACCAAAACGCAACGCGAACGGTGCCAACATGATGTCAGCATAGGTCAAATTAGGTCCAATCAAGAAAGGACCATTGGAAGATGAAATTTGTGGATCAGAAAAGAGTGATTTCAATCCATCCAGCAATTGATCACGAGCACGATTTCTGTCTTCTTCAGTTTGCTTCTGAAGGATAGCATAAAAATGCGGTGTGATCTTTTTTCCAATATGATCACCCCAGATTCGTTGTTGAGCTCTTTCGTATGGATCTGAAATCATGGCCTGCAGAATACTGATGCATAAATGATCAATATCAGACCTCCAGGCAATAATTTGAATTGGCCATGCCACGTTTCATCGATATATTCAATACATATGGGCGATTCGTAAATAGATTTGCCATCCGCCACAATGACAGGCACCAATCCACGTGGACTGATTTCAAGCCAATCCGAGGATTTATTGTATGGGTCCACTTCGATCAATTCGAAATCAACGCCTTTGACCAGCAAAGCAATCCTTACACGTTGGGCGAATGGGCACAATTCTAATGAGTACAATTTCGGCTTGATTAGTGCCATATTTTGAGAAATAGTTTAGGGAATTCCTGAATTCTGAAAGCGGAAGTTACAAATGCACTGTGTATGTTTGGGGATGAAGAAAGTTGTGAAAGTTTAGCGGAGTTGTGAAAAAGATACTCGTAAAAACAGTTTTGAAGAACCCGTGCACAATTCTAGCGTCATTGCAGAGGTTCTTATCAATTTCACTATGGCCTATTCAATGTACAGCAGCTACTGAATCAATAATTTTCATTCTACACATAAACTAGGCGGCGATATCATGGTGTAAAGATGTGAGACGAAGTGTCACATGACTGCATTTCTGTCATTTTTCCTCTCTGCCAATCAACTGACAGCAGAATTTCACATGATCCATGCTAAGCATATCCATCAAGTGATAAATGATCAAATGAAAAGAAGACCGATGGATGTTGCAACTGATGACTTTGAGAATAAGGGATCAGCATGATATACCGTAAATACTCAAATACAACCACCCCCTCGATTATAATCACCCCTCGAATAAACCCACCCCGTTGAGGGCAGTTGAAATTCAAAAACACATGCAAATCGTATACTTGAATATAACCATCCCTCGAATAGACCCATCCCCTGAGCATGCTTCGAAAAAATACAACCAAGTATATACGGTAGATCAGTTATTGCAAAGCAATCCACATCAGTACCAATCAGACAAGGCGGTGGACATTCCAGGCCACGCCTTCTGAAGCTCTCCTAGCAGCCTCTGCTTTGTAGAACTTCATTTTCCTTGGCAGCAGTCTTGTTTTTGTGGCTGCTGAAATAAACCATGGCATTGAATACTAACAATAGTAAGCTTCTTATTAATCAAGAAATCACACATTTCTCAAATTCTTCAATTTCAGCTCACGAAAAGTCCAAAAAATCGTTAACGCTTATTACTGATGGTCAAAATAGCCCACGTTCTTTCTCATGCTCAGTTCAGGTAAGCCGTCCTCATCTTTCCTCCTCAAAAAATGACCATACGAAGGTTTTCCTCCAGAAAAATGACCGTACATATTTTCAGGCCCCTGATTCAACCGTGACGAATAGAAGATCATTGCCAGAAATCGATTGCCAGCAGAAATTTCGATTAACTCAAACGGACGCTTTATTATTGGAGAACGATATTTGGAAATTATTGAACAAGTGGGAGAAAGTATGGATATGCAATACTAATCGGATATCCACGATTTCGAATGGAAACGAGGGATTGGAGAATCAGATTCCGGTTCCTGGGTCAAAAATTCCAGCTCCTTTGATGGCAGCAGAAGAATTGAAGGAATTGTGTAAAGGTATGTATCGATTTTTAGCTTGCTAAAAATCTAGCATGATTCAAATCATGATCGAAATACCGCCAGCAGCAGAAAATTTTTCAGGCAATCGACGGATATTGGAACAAATCGATATGCAAATCCAGATTATCGATTTTTGTACGAACGTCATATGCTCGCCTATGCAGAAGGTAATCAAATTTAAATTTTCATGCTGAAAATGATGTATTCTTTATTTTAGGGTTGGAAACCGTCGGCTGATTTCCAGTATAAATGCAAAACAGCGTTACGCGGTTTTGCTAGCAGCAAAGAATTGGACTTTACCATTCGGGATCTAATGTTTCAAAATGCGTTGGACTATATGAAAATTGGTATGAGGGTGATCGAGGTAAGCAGATTCTGTGGTTTTGTTATGAACCACATCTACTATCTTACTGTGGACTAAAATCGCCTCTCCTTTCAGTCATCCGATAGCCAAGAGAAATCGATACCAATCAATAAATCGAAATCG
>JAQIWJ010001472.1:0-11114 GCA_034695185.1 Discolaimus major
GTGCTGATTCTAAAAATCACGTTTATTTTGCTGTACGATCGATATTTAGAGATTTGATCAGTATGATCGATTTCTGATAGAGACCTAATACGTCGATTTTGACAACGGCAATCGATTGTACAGAAAAATACACGGTGTTTTCATTTGGATGACATTTTGTGATATGATACCAATAATAGTTTAATGGAATCCTGCCCTGTCTATTTATTGACAATGTTATCATGCATTTTTGAATGGTATGTTTGGAGGATATATTCCTAGAATACTGTAGAATATGCAACATTCAAAATTTCAAAAACAGTAATTTTCACGACATCTTTATTGAAAGCATGTTTTCTAAAATAATGTGACGTGCTGATCATCGTAACGTGATTTGTTTTCCAATAGCAAGCGTATTTCAAAAGTTGTTCAGAAATATGATACAAATGTGATCGATCAGTTTCGACGACGCCAATCGATAGAGCACATTCGATTGTACAGGAAAATATATCCACCTGCCTGATCTCGCTCAATTTTCTGCGAAATAAACATTGACCAAAGATTGTGTGCTTAAAGGATAGATATTGACAGACTTGGTCAGAAAGATCGATTTCCGATCGATCTGAATAGCACCAAGTGAAGAGCATTATCGGGTTATATAGAAACACATGCATTATATGCTATGCATGCATTTCTTGATGATGGTGGCATACTGTAACCGCTCACACAATATTCCTGTGTGTGACATAATGCATTTTTTTCAATGCTCCTACGAAGGCATAGCCAAATTGTGAGACATGCAGACGAGGTCATAAATCATCTTGGATACAATCGTTCGCCTTTTGTTGTCTTCTGATCGATTCATAAGAATAACATCCGGATTTTTTCGACGTGCGAAAAGATACTTGTTTCATACCACTGGCGGTTTCTGATTTCTTCTCGGATAAAGTATTACTTCGAGATCTTCTAGCTAATATGGTGGTCGTCGAAGCAGCCGTCACTCCGCGGGCACTCCTGGAACTACCGCCGTGTTCGAATCGAACGTGATGGCCTAATCCGCGTTGAAATCTGGTCTTGAGTAAATTATCCTCGTCCGGTGCCATGCCTCGAACCGAACGCATAGACATGCTTCTCGATTCTAAACCACGATTCTTGTATAATCGAGGGCAGAAGAATTTCTTGAATGCGTCGCGAAATTTGCCCGATAACGCATTGTACATGATCGGATTCGAGCACGAATTGACGAAGAACATTATCCTGGATACGCCTAAGAATACGTTGTATCCAGTATGACCCAAATTGACCAATGTTTCGTGCGAGACTAAACTCAAGAACATGATGAAATTGTAGGGTAATAAGCAAACGAAATAGGATAAAACGACCGCGGAGAGCATGAATATTAATTGTTTCGTATCCGATTGCGATTTCGATCCAGGCCCCGTATTCTTCCTACTATCGGGCGAATTACCGAATCGTTGGCTTTTGAATCGTTTCAATGTAAGTACGATTTGCGAATACAGTATACTCAAGAGTACGCCTGGTAATACGTAGAAGAATGCTTGATGAAAATAGAAATACCCTTCGTTGTCTTGGAATTTAATGTAACACACGTACACGTCGTTCCTGTAGATTTTGTGATAATATATTTCGTGCACTGTAAAGTAAAGCAGTGGAGAACTGCAGGCGAAACTGAACGCCCATAAGAGTAAGATTAAAATACAGGCTCGAATCGTCGTACAGTAAGTTCGAATTTTCAACGGTCGACATACCACGATGTAACGTTCTATAGAAATGGCCACCATAGTACTGATTGATGCATTCGTTGATAAATATTGAAGCAACGGGGCTAATTTGCCTGAAAATTTGATCATTTTTAATGAAATCATGCTTCAATAAGTTTACAGAGTCATTTTTTTGCCACAAATCTGATCAGCTTACCCATCGAAATCATGAAAATGTTATGACGATCAGAATATGCATCTGCATAATTAGCACAGGCATAATTGCATGCTTTTCGCCTCATTTCCGACGTAGGCATGTTCCCATGCTGTACTTTACAGCATGTGAAACGGGTACATGTTGCTATGATACCCCAAACTGCATGAATTTTCTGCGTATAATTCGATATACTGATTCCTATAGCGTCATCAATCTTGATGCACAATGCTCATGTCAAAAAATGCCGGAAAATTATACCATTTTTATCAAACGCAATACCCGTATCTCAAAAAAGGCAAACCCAAAAAACACCGCTACCTCATGTTGTGTATATAAAATTTTGATCGATTATCCCCTGTTGAGTCATTGAGTAAGTCAGATTTGGAATATGAACATTTCGAATGGTTGTTCCCAATGGTCTCGTTTTGCACATTTACTAGACCCCTGACATAGCAGAAACGTCATTTCATGCGTCTAGTTCTTTAGTCGAACTTTTCCATATCTTTCATTATGAAAAAATGAATCCGGGGGTTGTGTGGGTTTTTTTTCACACGGCCTCATATGAGTGGCCATCTCGATTGCACGTTTTCTGATTTCTCATGCTTCGGCTGGCTAAGGGGCCAGGAAAAAGTAGGCGATGGTGAAGCGAATGATGAAATTTGCGTATCAGGAATTGGAAACATGAGATTTTGCATGATCCTTGACCACGTCTGGAGGTTCCCTGACCATTGGGCACCCACGAGGCTCCCCGAATCGCCCCCGAAACTTACACAATACAGGACCCAAACCCCATGCTTCTTCGGCGTGTAATTCGTAAAGGGCAACAGGCAAGCAGAACGCGATGATCATCAAATCGGCCACGCTTAATGAGATTAAATAGAAATTAGCCGTCGTTCTCATTCGTCGATCTTTGGCGATGACCAAAATGACCAATAAATTCCCGGCTATACCCAATATGAATATACATACGTACAATGATGTCATCGTAACGTACAACCATCCTGGTACTTGATAATCGCCTTCATTCTCATGATTCATATCATCGAATGTTACAGTTTGATTTCGCACTGATACGCATGATTTTACGCACGTAGAAGCATCGTTTGTATTCGGATCGGGGAAAACTGACTCATTTTGCATATACGTGACCATAGAGAAGTATAATTTCGAGAATCGATTAGATAATGGTGGATCCATATTCATGATCAACTAAAAATCAATAATCAGGCTACGACATTTCAGCATGCGACAAGCGAAGGGATGTGTATGAAGAAAGGATTGATAAAATGCTTATCATTAGCTAAAATATGCTTCATCCATTTTCGGATTAAGCAATGCCTACATAATCCTAATACGTTTCGTCTCCCCCATATTTTGTGCCGATATGAAAAGGAGACCGTGAGATTTTCGTTCACTTGCGCAAAAGATTCAGGATACAAAATGTAGGTATTGGATTTTTCACGCTTTCGTCTCTCTGTGTCTGAGAAAACCGAGCGTTCTCCTATTCTTTAACTAGAGGAAATAGATATGATGTAGAAATACGAAACGGCAGGCGAAATAAGCTCTAATCCGTTCCAGTCGTGCTTCTGAAGGAAAAAAACATAGGGGAGGGGGAGGAAGGCGTAAAGTAAAGTAGCCATAATTCGATGGGCCAAATTGAAATGACCGAGCCCTTTTGATCAAATTGGCCTCTCTTATCTCTTTCGGGTGAAGAAAAAGCATACTCCGAACCGTCCCTTCTTTCGCTTTTGGCCTTTTCTCAATCTTCTGCTGTGGTCGGTGCCCCGGAAGGAAGTTGCTGCCAATTCAGGGGCAGCACTGTGTCCGGATGTCATCCTAGGTCGAGTCCCCCCCAAACACGCATATTATTCAGAGCATTATTCATAAACCTAAAGACGGATCATTTTCCGTTTCTGGATGAAGGCCCCCCTGTGAACTGTGTTCATAGTTTATGCAAAAACCTTTATCCGATTGTACCCGTTAAGAAAGGCTTCCACGAGTCCTGTGGCCTCGCTTTTTTCCTCCTTTGGCAAAAGAGGGTCTCGTGTGACCGATCGAAATCTTGGTGACAAGAACAACTAAGCACACCGGGTTCCAGTTGCCTCGGCTAATGTCAAGAAAAGCACGAACCCAACCCCGAAAGGAAATCTCGTTGTGTAAAGAAAACCAATCGAATGTCGAGTGCGTTCAAAAAGTTTAAAAATCACACCATTCCCTCATTCGTATCCCAAAATCTTGACTAGCATTCGTGGAAAACGCGAGCGTACGAAGCGGAATTAGCTAAAACACGCACTGATGGCGTATGAGATGCAAAATTGCGCAATTGTGAATACTATGCATCCTGGCTGGCATGGGTGTCAAAACAAGCACGGTTAAATATCTAGTTAAAATTCGCATAATCCATATGAAAATGCAAAGGCAACATTCTCAAGCTCAAAAGAAGCCCATGGATTTTCACCAAACAGGCTGTCATCATCATTAGCATTAGATAAAAGGCTAATGCAGAAGCCATGATTTACGGCATCACATCCCATTGGACAAAAAGGGGAAGCCAACGCTAATGGCCTTTTGGCTATCTTTGACGTCAATAATCAAAATGTCTAATTAGAGTAGGCCTTTTTGATCCACAGTTGGATGTCGAACTAATTAAGCAACACATCATTCGTGAAGCAAAATTGTCAGGTTTATGCGGAATGTATATACTCCGGTTTCAACTGTTTATCCAGCTGATTTCTGACTTCTATTTTCATGTGATTCGTGATGAAAATGCAGAGAATTTTTGGTGTCGGAAGGAGGCATAATTTTAGATGGGACCCGAGGGTCAAATCCATGTGATCACAGACTGATCTAGCAATCACAGTATGATACGGTCGGATTATGTATGTATAAATATGCAAAAATCATATACGAAAAGTTCAATATAATCATCATTAATATAAATATAAGCATTCGATGCATCACTTTCAATAAGGTGCCTGCATATTGATTACCTTGACATGATTTATGCTCTAAACTATGCCATTTCTCCAACCACCATTTTTTAGGCTCAGTTATTACGAGCACATAATATATAAACTAGAATCTGTGCCTTTTATATTTATGTACGATATGCCAGAAACTAAACTTTCGAAATTTGGTCACCTATTCGTGGAATGTGATACGGAATATTTGACTCGAAAAAGGCATGTTCACATAAAATACAGTACACCAGTGTCTGACACCACTGACAGTCAAACAAAAATAACGCAATTTAGGCGATCAAGTGCATGAATGCAGAGATACATAAAGTGATAACGTCGAATCAAATCACACACACCATTCAATATGAAAATCTATGCAAATCACTGATAACCTTATCAAAAATTATCCTGAACAAAGAAAAGCTCATCAGAATCCATCCACAACAAATAATGGTGAAAATATGAAATTGAACAAATAACGACACGCATTGAATACTTTCGTCCACAAAGAATCACTGTACGAAGCAGCATAGCGCGCTCCGGATTGTTCGAAAATCGTACGTTGACAGGCCAGGCATCGGAGTTCGATTAATCTCAATTTGGGCGGATATTTGAGAAGTGATTCGGCCATGAATTTAGCCTTGAATTCCACTACGTCGCCTTGTTCGAATTCCGTGACCAATTCGTGGAATGCTGACGATGCGATCAATACCACAGCTCCTTTGGCACTGCTGAACGTGTGTTGACCCCACGGACCGGCCACGTCGATCTCGAATGTATACACATTGTATTTCTCCAACGTACAATCGATGTCCAATCCTTGGATCACAGTTCCAGAAGTGCTAGTCTCGTTTCGTTGGTCTCCATAAAAACATCGCAATCGTCGAGCCAATTCACCGGGTAGATACGATAAGATCGTGTCGAAAATATTCTCGATTTTGACGATACGTACGCCTTGTACGGTTCCTTTCCAATTCACCACTTTGCCACCCAATTGGCTACATGCGATTTGTTGACGCAATCGATTGCCCAAATTCTCGTCACCGTACGAACAATACTTCTCGTAATGAGTCCACGTAAGATCCTTGGCTAAGCTCCTTCCTGATGTATCCGTTTGGAATTTGGATTCGAATAATAGAGCGGCCGATGTGAATACCAATAACCCGTAAACGATCAACGCCAATATTGTACGTTTCAATTGTCTCCGTTGAGGCGTCGACGTTGCCACGCGTTTCTCCATGAATTGACGTACTTTTCGGTAAAGGAATGGCAAGAATAGAATCGTAGCCGTGACGCAGGTTTTCAGCAAGCTGATACTGTCGAATACTGTTCTCATTTGGATGATCACAACGGCAGCCACGACCACGAACGCTGCCATCGTTGGGAATGTGATTAACCAGATAATTCCCATGGTCAATGCAACATCGTACCAGGCGATTGATTCGAACAATGATCTCGTATCGTTGATCACGAATAATTCCAACGACGTATGCCACCATGCGATGCAGACGACGTGTGGTACAATCACCGAATAAATATCCCGTCGTGGATATACCAGTAACATCCGACCATAAATCACGACGATCGCCAATACGGATATTGATGGTAGACCAATTTGAATATTGATCAAGCCAAATCGGCAGATTTGCCTGAAACGAATGGATATTTAGATGCAGAACTTTTAATTCAGATCCTGGATATATGCAGGATCGAATCTGTCAACTTACCAGTTTTTCAAAACGAATCCAATAGGACCAATTGTTCGGATACCGAATTTATCCAAAATAACCGGTGCAGACGAAATGATATCCAGTATAATTCCACAAATTGCCCAACCATCGTGACGATCCGCCAATGCCAAGAAGCAGAGTACAGCGAAGAATACGCTCAACGCGTACATTGTCCAACCGTTGGGTAGATTGACCACGCCTTTCTCTCCGTTTCCAATTAACGCCAACGAAAGGATGAATAAAGTCAACGATATGAAATACGTGACGTATGGTTCGGTCGATTTCCAACTGTAGAAACTGTCCCCGATACCTTTGGTATCTCGATCCTTGTTGGCCGGTTGAAATACGGTCAATAATCGCATCCAATTCTCGACTCTCCTCAACCAGGTTCGAGAATTGAACATGGCCAGCGTCGAGTAGATCATCGTGACGAACGAAATGTAGCACAGGACGTATGGCAAGAATCCGAATATACGTTGGACGCTGATCACATTGACCAAACCGACGAGAATCAACGTTTGAAGTTGTTGTCGAGGCAAAAATACGTTCAGGATGAATTCCCATTGATCTTGAAGTTTACGCAACGCCGATTCGACGAGTGATTGGAATTTATTGGTGACCTTAAGTAAAAATTTCTCATTACCGCATGTAAACTAGCAACCGTGATGCTTACCTTGTCCTGCAGAAATAAATCGTGACTGCTCATTTCCGTGCCGCCATTGCGCGTCAGCAATTCCCCAATCGTGATCAAATAATCCAATAATTGGTGTCGCCTTTGTTGGGATATACTGTCGTCCATTCCTTGTTCATCTTCGGACGACGATTCGGTTGATGAATGTTCGTTTTTCGGCTCGCCGATTTCGCTGAATTGATTCTGATCTTGGCCGTCTGATACTGTGCAATCTTCATTGCTCGGCTTCGACGTTGTGGTTTTGGTCAATTGGTTCAAGAGTTCTGAAAAAAAAGTGCATTGTACTTGTGCACTGCTATGCAAGCTGCAATCCGCATCAATTCAAAAAAACATGCAAATCAATACCTTTTTCTGTGATATGGTCATTCTTCGAAACGGTATCCAATAATGCATTCAATGCATCTTCGGGAGTTGAATAATCGCTTTTCGGTCCGGATATGGAAAGAAGTTTCCGATACAAACGCCTGGCGGCTCTTCTCCACTGGTCATTTGTTTGGAGTCCTAAAAGAGGCGACTTGGAATCATGAAATTTCAAATGCACAATTGCAGCATACCAGCATTCAGCCCACCAGGGGCATCCGACGAAATATCCTGATCCGCGATAGTGTCGTTATCATCGCCCGAAATTTGTTCCAACGTGGATACGAATTCATCTGAGAGAAATCTTCATGGGGACAGGGTCAATTGAAAAACAGTGAACATACCAATAACCTGTTGCTCGTCTTCTCTCAACGGTCCTTCCATTTCGGCTATCGACATTCGTCCAGGAATGCTGACAAATACAGGTCATCATATGCAGCAAAATTGCGCAATCTTCAAATATCTAGTGGTTTTCACCACATCAGCACGAAACGAACAAACTCAATCGCACGGATTTTGTATTTCAACACACCAATTCAAAGCATCTCAATTAATCGATGATTACTTTTACGAAAACTTACATGATACCTATCCTTCACATCAAGCAAACTCATCTCAATCCACTGAACGGCTCGAAATAATACCCACAAATCCGCATACAACTGCGTCGAGCAAAAGTTCAATAACCAGGACATATTCTTCGAGATCTCGAATTCATCCTCATTATTCATCATCCGCAATATCCGAAAATGCTTTCCACGCTTGTAGTCGACGATCGGTCGAGGTCCCAACTGAACGGATGCTTTGGCGCAAGGGAACATAATGTCCGTGTTCGATCGGAAATCAATTTCTATTCCGGTCGTATCCAACATAGCCTTCTTCAGACCCTTCTGTATCGAAGAATCTTCCAAGAATCCCAATGAGTCGTTGAAGAAGTCGTGGCAGAATACGTCGGCATTGTTCTTTTCCATATCGTTGTCTTTCAGCTTCCCATTTCGTTGGGCGATTTTGAATTTCTCCACCGTTTCAAGTAATGGATTGAGATATTGTCCACGTTCATGTTGATCAGTAGCTTCGTCCAATGCGAACGGTGTAAATTTGCTGAACAGTTCTCGCAATTCTTTCACGCCGACTTCGTCGTTTCGTGGCTTCCGTGTAGCTTCACTTGAATCCTGATCCGAATCGCCTTCATCGTCGTCGGCTACCAATTGGTCACAACGCGGCCGATGGTGCTTTTGATCTTGTTCCATCGCCTTTTGAATATTGAACATCCATGTATCGCGTTGGTCGATCCAGGAACGGCCGAGAACACGTCGAACAGATTCGCCTTCGACGACAGCTGACCGTAATTTGCATTGTAATATCCAACGGCTGAATGAGAATTGACTTTCCGACTGTGGCCGTCGACCAAATTCGTCAGCCATTTGGGAGATAATGCTGAAACGAACGCTGATATGTACTAAATAAACCGGAAGAATAAAGACTGCACTCACTATTCACAGCGATCATCCAATCCGAAGGTTAATTTCAGTGCCACGATCAGAAATGCCACAGTTGCAACTTCGGGTGGCGTAACTGGTGCATACGATCTTCGCGACGATGCGTCGTTGGCCGGATTAAAATTGAAGACGTTGTGGGCGAATTTTGCAGCATTGTAAACGGCTCGAGCTCGCGGAAGAATGCATCCTAGAAATTAAGACCAGAATCAGCATGGTGGCGAGTAGGAACCAATGCAAATAAATGGTTCAAAAATCATGGTCACTTACTTGTCAAATTTAGTTCGTATGCATATTTCGCGAGCAGCATATCCACATCGAAAGTAACGTTGGGAGTGTAGCCGATATAAACTGACAACCAAAGCGATCGACCATACAAAATCGAAATTCTTTCCAGTCCCCATTGCACCAAATTGTTCATGCGCGACAGGTAATAGTGGGCACTGAAAAAGGGGTCATATTGCCAAATAGTTTAGATAGGAGCTATACTAGCTTACCCTGATTCTTGGAAATGCTTGCGGATCAGCGGATGGTCCAGTCGCTCTGGCAACAATTCATGCGGGTTCATTATTGGCAGCAAACCTTCTTTCGCCCATCTGAAACAGAAACATCGATATATTTTAAATTCTCAAAAGAGAAAAACTGTTTACCTCATTAGATCAGAGATGAATACGCTTTGTGGACAAACCGCAACGCATGCCAAATAACAAATCGGGATCAGGAATGTTGGTTTGATTCGCCCGTGGTCAAATATCTAAAAAAGCCACTGTAAGGAACTGGAGCAAAATATAAAAGCTAAACATACCCGTTTGTTTCTTTCATCGTTATTCTCATCACTACTCGCCTCGTCGTCGCTTCCAATATTGACCGTGGAAGGTGCAGAATTTCGCCGTTTACGCTTCAAATCTGCAGGAGCTGACGTTGTGTTTTCCCACTGACCAGCTGATCCTCCCAACACATCCACATAAGTTAAATCGACGGTCGCGTTTGGATTGGGAATATATTGATCCAATTCCAATTTGACTGCTCGTTTGGTCGATTTCTTTGGTTTGGCTTTATGACGCCTGAAAGAAGTCATAATATCAGCAAACGGCTGGGGCTTCATTCAAATATAAATTACGTACCCGTGATCTCGTGGCATCAGTAAACCTAGCAAATCCTTGACCGGTGCCATACTGGTGCCAGGACCATTTTTATCCTCGAACGCCACATCGCGATGACGCAAATAGAGGGCGTAAACGCGGAGTATGGATTCCTGAAACGGAATCAGCGATAAGTGATTGACAAGAATATAAGCGAAATACAGATATTCTCCTGACTTTTATCGCTTTTGGCAATCCCAAACGGATTAGCGAATCGCCCAATTTATTCAGAATAATTGCATACGCTTCGTATAAGGCGTACGGAGGCAGAATAACTTCCCGTTTCACCGGTTTCCTATCATCCACCTTTCTTATTTTCTTTTCCGTCGACTGCATGGCACGAAGTCCAGCCCCATCCACCATTTCGCTGTAATCCAATTCGATCACATTTTGAGATTGAGTTTGGCATAACGTACAATAATATAGTCCTTCTTTCAACGCAAAATCGGTATTTCCGCAGATTGAACACTCCGTTGAGCGGCTCATATTCACAAAATAACCATTTGAGATTAACTTCTGACAAATATCCTGGGAATTCGATGAATTTCTGGATTTTTTGGTTTTGCAACAGAAATGCGCTAGTTAGCAGACGGATCATGAATATGCAATAAAGTGCTAGACGTGTCTGCAAAGCGCGCTTCATAGTGCAAGCGGTAATTTTGAAATTCGTATCTTTTGTATGCACATGGCATACTGTAGACATAGATAACGTCATATCCCGAATGTTTTTGCGTATAAAGATGAAAATACAGTGTGATTCAAAAGTGTCTTGGGTATTTTAAATTTGAATAACTTTTGATGTAAGCGTGCTGTAGACC
>JAQIWJ010001473.1:0-11109 GCA_034695185.1 Discolaimus major
GACGTCTTTTCTCTTCAAGAGACAAGAGATTTCCGGGTGTGAACAGCTGCTATGACCGGATTTCACTGAGCAATTCGCATGCATTGGGTTTACTGATCTTCGAGCTTCATTCAATGGACGCCTACGGAGTCATTTTCTGCATTCATTCAAGATTCTTGAATAACCTGCGCGCGCGAAGAAAAACTTGAAATTTTCGCTGCCGCATGCACGAAAAATGAGCATCTTGAAATATCGTTCGAATTCAAGATTTCAACTTGAATTCTGCTACATATTCAAGTTCGCAGAAGTTGTTGTGGTAAAGTATAGGCGATTTTAAACTGACCATAACTTTTCCATGAGTAAGTCTATTTTATCCAAATATAGCAAAGCGACTAATTATATATCTAGGCATTTTTCCATATAACTTTTGTCATTACTCAAAACTCCAGTCCGGTTGTAGGCTTGACTGAAGAAAATGTTAAGCTTCAAGTCCGTCGTCTGTCTAAAGGGGCACTGACGCGCCCCTTTGATATATACAGGCTAAAATGACAATGCATAACATATTATGAGTCACTAAAGAAATCATGACTCCCTTGAGTGAAATGCTACAGTGAGCAGTAAGACGTTATGTACACCTGATTCATTTCTCTACTCACGTCGTGACAGGGAGACCAATTCCATGTGCATGCTAATTTTAGCTACGCCCTGTCTGGACTGCATTTTGCATTGACGCCATGATTTGTCACCTGTGAAATTCATGCGCCAAATTTTGGCAGCTGGAACGACAAATCACAAAACATGTGGCAGTAAACTTCGCACTCCTGACTCATCATTGCCTAAGGTCCAAAGTTCAACCAGACCAAATAGTCGTAAATAAATTCAGCCAGCCTTAAATTCGGTCAGACGGCATTTTCACTAGTCTGAATTCAAAAGTATTTCAGTTACATTGAGCAATCCTCTTCCAAACCGCAAGAAATCATGTCCAAAATCGATTCTAAATTCTTCGATCAACCGGATGCACGTCGTACATTAGCGCTGAAAGCGGAGAATCGTCAATTTTGGGTCTCCAAAGAAATGCTGGCCATTTACAGCCCAGTTTTCGACCGGATGTTCTACGCTGAAGAATATGTCGATTCGAAAAAGAACATCATCGATTTACCTGGCAAAAAAGCCGAGGATATCGAAGAGCTATTGCTATGCTTATTCCCAACACCCGAAATGAAACCGATCGATGACCAGAACGTCACCTTGCTGTTGGCCTTGTCCGATGAATACCTCATCCTTGATTTGCAGCCGAGGATCGAATCGTATTTGATAAGTAAATTGGGAAAATTGCAAAAGAGCGATGAGGAAATGTTGAACATTTTATGCATCGCGTCTAAATATCGAATGAAATTACTCCTGGAACCGTTGGTGAAACGGTGCGCTGAGGAATTTGAGATGGAGAAACTGGAAGATGTATTTCCGGATTTGAAGAGTGACATTATTGCTTGGCTATTATTGTATAAGGCGCCGAAGCCAGACAAGCAATGCCCGTGGGTGAACACGAATGAAGCATGCTCGAATGGCCACAGCGGTCAGCAGGTCTTCAAATGCAAGATTTGCCAAGAGCTGTATTGCGGTACCTGTAATACCTTCAAGTCAACTCGTAAATGCCCTGAAGTAGTGAAGAAATTCGAAGACAGCGTTTGGCTGTTGTTGAATCGTATTTGAGAGGTAGAAATCGATGCAGTCATAAGCAGAATAATTATCACGATCAACATTTTAGAATGCTTTGATAAGAATCATGCCTGTTTCATGGCTTATTCAGACGCTTCATTCATATTCATGTACTTGGCATACAGAGTAACGATAAAATCGACATGCAAATGACCTGCACCAAGATTTTTTGGTGGACAATCAAACACGCTAATTCCCATGGACCGTATTGCGCAATTTTATTGTCATTTTGCTGTACTTCAGCAGTTGGATCATTTTTGAGCTAAATGAGAAGCTTTTTCTAACTAGGACACCACAATAAGATGCAGCACGGTCGATTATACTCAACCAGATTAAAACTACAGTACGCCTGCATTCGAAGACGAAGCACCCAATTCAATACCCTCCGTTTGCTCATTATGAACCCCGCCCATTTTCACCCGAGAATACCAAAGTTCAATCAAGAATCCGAAAATCGATACTCCGACTCCGATCACGTAAAAATAGAACGTCGTCCTTTCCGCGTACAATCCAGCCCCTTCGTCTAACCACGATTTAGCATTCCCCCCGATGCATTCGGGGCTGGATTCTTTCAAGTATCTCGATTTCAACAACGGTCCTAAACTTTGTTCACGAAATCGATCCGCCAGATCGTCCAATTTCTCCATGAATCCGGAACCTTTTCTCAGCGGAAACGTACCCGGTTCTTGATAATCCGTGTCTACGATATAATATTTACATTCGTGATTACTTTCGGTCACATGGAATATACCGAATTTCGTACGAAACCAAACTAAATACACGTTAGTTTCATTGGCGATGGTTTTTAACATTATCGATTGATTTACGTCCATTATGGGATTCCGATTGAGTACTGATCGGATCCGTTCGCCCGTGTCCGTTTCGGCGTATATGAAATGATCCATATAACTGATGGATTTCGTGTGCCTGACGATTTTGCACTGATCACGTTCCATACATTGAACGAACGTTTCCACGTCTTTGAACGGTACTTGACTATCCGTGGTCACTTTTTGCGAAAATAATATCCCTTTATACGATTCGGTCAAGACTAAATTACTGAACGCCCATGTAATGATCACGAATCGAACGGGTCCCAAATCTTCCCAGGCGTCTCGAAATTCGGTGACCAAAATGGCCCATAATGTATCGATTATCGATACAAGCGGACTCGGTTCGGTTAATTGAGTTTGGTGATTGGAATATACGCGTTTGAATACAATAGTCAAGAATAGGGTAGTTAATAAAAGGCACGCAACGAAGCATATCCAAATGGGCCATTGGAAACTGTAAATCAACGTTACGTTCAAGGCGTCTTGCGTCGTTACGAATGGCGATCTAGTCACTAATACGATATCGTCGTAAAAATACGCTTTACTGAATTCGGCACCACGAATTCTAGTTGCACTGGGCGTCAATAATGGTAAAGCCATGTCGAATTCTCCCCGTTGAATGGCACCCAATAGACCGTATCCTGTACCGTTTTCATAAAAATCACCATATCCCTCGTCGGATTTGTACCAATGGAATGTACAATTCAAATTCATCTCTTGGCAAATGATTCTCGTTGCATTGACTGGGTAACCGGGTTTCTCGCAACGTTTATCAGCTGCGCATGGCATGGCGGTCGGTTGGGAATTGATCATACCAATACGGATTGGGATCATGATTGATCAATGGTCAGTGATCAGGGTCACTGTGGGTCACTGGTAATCACTTCTAATCAATGCTGATCACTCTTGATCAGTGCTGATCACTCTTGATCAATGCTAATCAATGCGGATCACTCTTAATCAGTGCTGATCACTCTTGATCAATGCTAATCACTACTAATCAGTGCTGATCACTACGTGATCAGACCTCAATCGAGGCCTTGGAAAAGCTTGACTGGTCTTTTGACCTCTGGTGATCAGGCATAATGATGAGCATATTTGACCACTGGTCACTGAATGAGACTTCAACAGAACCCTTGGGGACCATGGTCCTAGGAAGTAGATGAGAAAATTCTCTCTCTCTCACACGAATAAACAGTACCAATTAGAATTTACCATGATCAATGTTTTTCCTAATGAATAAACGCATGATTGGTCATTGTGTTCGTTATTTACCATGTTCAATAGTATCAATTTCACATTTCAATAGTTTCATATTAATTCTAGAACTTCGTCAGAGCATGCATTCATGGTGCAAAGACCACATGTCTACATATATTCTAGCAAAACCCATTTTTAAACTCATGCATTTCAAAGTGGACTTCAGCACGCAATTATTGAAAATTGGACTCCTTCGCACTGAACACTGGAAAATGTACTTTTCATGCAGTTCTAACTTGATTTTTTGCAAGCATACTGTACATGCTGGTTTTTGCAGATTCGGAATCATCTGCCTGTAGGAATCATCAAAGCTGATTATCCCAAGCTTACTGTACACGCTTCGCTGGAACAAGGCCTTTTTGCGCATTAGGAAGCAGCACATTCGATTATTCCCAATCGATTTCCATGTTTGCAAGCAAAAGTCGAGGCATGTACGAATCTAATTTACCGATCAAAAACATCACGCACATCTTGCTTGTTACCCGCTGTGTGCAGAGAAAAGCAGTTCTCCTTTCTCCCTAGCGTAATTGTATTCTCATAATATTGAATATAATTTCATCAGTACAACGTCATTATCAACCATGCCTAAAGGTATACATGGTCGTTTTGTAGATTCAATTTTCCTATCTACAAATATATTATATATGCCCCATCTGAACAGGTGGTCCTTGTTTATCCGTGTCCAGAATATGAACTTATGACGTCCATATTTGACATTAGCTTAATCCCCCTAATCCCTTCGGCTTCTATAAATTTTAATGATAGCGACAAAAAGTGTAAGTTCATATAATTCGGTTCCGGGGCGGGGGATTAGGTTTGTTAACATTTTTCCTCATCCCTCCATTTTCGCGTGTGGGACCACGCCTTAATACCAACGATGGCACCTGGCCTTCCTGGATTCGGATCCCACGTGGAGCATTGTTGAAAGGGGCGAAATCTCGTTATTCGTAATAGGTTTCTTTCGGTTGATTTGGTGCGAAAAAAGCTAGGCTGGAAGCTTATTACACGCTTTCCGAATGCCGCTCATGGGAACGAAGCTACTATGCGATGTTCCCTCGGCCCTTTGGCTAGGGAAGCTGTTAGCTAAAAATCGCATCAAAATGCTTCAACGTTCGACTGAGGAAGGCCTGATTGCTTCCTGTAATTCTAGATTGTGTCTCTCGATTACAAGGCTCTTGCCTTGGCCTTTGCGTCATCATGTATATCAATGTCAAGTTTGTTGAAAAGAGTGATTGAAAAGCAATTCTTCAGGTGAACAAGGTGAAGTCACCTTCGAGGCTAGGAAAACCTAGCTTCCGTTTTGCCCGAGGATATTTTCAATATTGCTTCAATTTCGGCTGTTTTCAATACGCGGCCTGATCTTTCCGGAAAAAGTAAAAAAACTCGCGTCCAGTGGGATTTGAACACCACTTCCGACGCATCACTCCCAAATTGCGCGATCCGAAAATGGAACCGATCGATTCGGATTATCCCGATCCGTACGATACGGATTTCATACACAATTCCAGTATAACGACGAAAATCGAAGTCTCGTGTTACGAAATGGCGGAATATTGTTACGAGAAATTACATAATATCAGCTTGGATGAAATGGAAGATTGCTTTTTGGACGTATGTTTCGCATCGCGAACCATGGAAGCGGTGACTTTATATCCGCTGACAGCCGCGTATTTCTTGATCTTCCTGATCGGAGTGATGGGGAATCTAACCACGTGTATAATTATGAACAGAGCCGAGAAATACGCCCGAACGAGTACGGGTAGATATTTATCGCATTTAGCCTTAGCCGATTTGATCGTCCTATTATCCGGTGTCCCGTTCGAGATTTATTTGGGTTGGAATCAATATCCCTGGCATCCGCCCGATTTCGTTTGCCATTTAAAAGCGTGGTTATTAGAAACTACAAGTTACGTTAGCGTATTAACAATATTAGCATTCAGCTTGGAAAGATACGTGGCCATATGCCATTCGTTCCGAGCCAACGCCAAATTAATGCAATACCGTAGGAGGATGCCGAAAATTCAAATTTCTCTCTGGATCGTAGCCGGTATTTGCGCAACTCCCTATAGTTTTTATCACCGAGCCGATTACACGGTGAAAGAATGGTTATCGCCCAAAGAATACGGTCCGATAAAACGTACGAAAATGTGCATGCTAGCGTTGGCGTTCGATCCGAATTTGAAGCCTACATTTCAATTCTTATTCCACGCGTCGGCCATTTTATTCTTTTTCCTCCCGTTGATTTTCCTCGTATTCATCTACGTTCGTATGGCGTTGATCATTCGAAGGACGAGGAAAGATTTGCGCAGTTTCAAAAGTCAACAATCCAATTCAGCGTTAGCTTCCAATGTTGCTATGGCTATTTTGAAAGGAACTAACGAAGCGTCCGTTCTAATCACGCCGGCGAAACCGGCTAATGTGAATTCCGGAAGTCAGGATTACGGTAGCCGCAAAGTTTTCTATATGCTGGGTATGCGAAAATGGCTGATTTTTGATACCTTGCACATGTGCAAGCTTTTTAGTCCTGCAAATTTCATGCACAAATATTCAAGCTTTTTGCAGTGCCTTTCAATCATGGTCAATTTTTCTATTCACAAATATGTCCTAAAGCCAAATTGAGGCCTTTTTTCATCAAGTAACCAAAGCCTCGAAAGATAAGCATAGGAAATAATTGCGACTATTTTTAGCATGTACTTTCTAAAGAGTACTTTTCAATTTACGTCGTGAGAAAATGCCTCATTCCCAACTATCCCGTTCATATCCGGTGTCATATTTTGCATGAATTTCTAAAAATAGACCATGACTTTCCATTGCAATGCATTCTAGGAAAAAATTGCGCAATTTTGCGATACACTGAATTGCTCAATCTGGTTCTTATCAATATCTCCTCATATTGCGCAATTTGGTTCTAATCAAAATCCAGCGCATATTGCGCAATTTGGCTTATCCTAATCCCACGCGTAATGAAGCATTTGCGTCACTCGCTAATCCTCATAATCCGGGGCTATTTGTTTTTCAGCCGCAGTGGTGATCTCGTTTTTCATGTGTTACGCTCCTTATCAAATCCAAAGATTATTATTCTTTTACATGGACGATAATAGTTCGCATGCGACTGTAAATACGTATTTATATTTAGTTTCTGGTAAGGAAAAAAGTGAAAAAAGCAATTCCCTTGCAGGGAATTGAACCCTGGTGCTTGCATCTGCAATGCACAGCATGCTATCAATTACACCACAGAGAGAATTGCGCAATTTTTTTGCAGGCGTCCTATTCTATTTGAATAGTACATTGAATCCGATATTGTACAGCGTGATGTCCATGCGATTTCGATCAGCGTTCAGCCAGATATTTTGCCATTGCAATGGTAATCCGAAGATGTCCAGCAAAACGACCAGTATCCATAATCAATCGATACATCGACGCCCGATCAGGAAGAAAACATTGACATTGCCTCCATGACATTTGTAAATTCGATACGCATGAGAGAATAATTTTGTAAATCGGCCATAATATTGATATCCATAGTTACAATACAAAACAGGGACGCGAATAGGGGGTAATCGAGATATAATTGAAAATCATCGAGTCATATCATTCATTACTGATCATTAGTATCTTTGATCGATCATTGATCACGCGTATCGATCGATTTCATAATTCCGTGCACAATACCATCAGGAGTACTGAAAAAGGCCATGTCAATTCTACTACGCTAATGAAGATTAGGCCCCTCAGGATGTGGATCCAAAGCTTTCGACCCTCGGCTGGGGTCCCAGAGGACCCTCAGCCATGTAAAATGAAGCTTGGGTCCCCAAGCTCTGGACCCAAAGCTGGGGTCCCAGGACCCTCAGTCATGAAAATTGCTTACCTTGAACGCATAAATTATGCTCATTGATTTTGAATAAATCCATAGTGATTTCGACGAATAACCATTGCATGATTGTAGTGATCACGATATCAAATATGTATTGACCGGGCGTAACGAATTTGATCATGGTCACGAAGAATACGGCCGAACTGCACAGGCTGATCAATGAGAATACACCGATGGCCGCGTGGAAATCCCACTTTTCGTACGTCTAAAATAAGGTTGACCATTAGCACACCAGCTCAGGGCATACTGTAGCCGCTAGTGGCCATACGGACCCATGGGTAATGGAGCCCAAAATTGCGCAATTTCACTTACGTCATATTTCTTGGCCAAAAACCATACGCCGAAGCTCGAAATTAGCATCAATACTAATCGATACGTATCTTGAAACAGGCACAATGATTGATGCCATGAATACTTGATCGAGATCAACGACATGATGGCTGTTCCGGCGTACAAGACCTGACGTTTCCTTGTGGCAGTGTATACTTCGATTGGGCTAATCGATAATAACAGGGTCGTTGATCCCAGGAATGCTGAAATATAAGGACTGATCAGTGGTGATCAGAGTCCAGAGGCCTCTGGATCCATGGCCCGTCTTGGATCATGACACTGGGTTATGACCGTTGAATCCCCCAAAAAGAATGCTGAAATACAAGGACTGATCAATACTGATCAGAAGTGATCAGAGGCCAGAGGCCTCGGAACCCAAGGCCTGCCTGGGGTCATGACCCTTGAACCCCCAAAATCAATACTTGCGCAAAATTTTGCATAACCACATCTTCCGTATTCCAAGCTGCAATTGTGTCTTGACCAAATTTCCAATCGCACTGGCCGGGATAGCGATGCAAAGGCATTTGACGAAATATCCATACACGACGGAGACGTACCATCGTTGTATTTCGGTCGATCGGGACGAATCCATAACGTGATCAATCCTTTCGGTATTTTGTACAATTGTACCAAAACGTCTTGGATCGGGAAGAAGAAGAAATAGAATACGTAGGATAAAAACGAATAAACGACGCAATTCACGCAATCGTAATGATACACTGGATGCGGACCGAATAATTGACGAATCTCGTGCCACAATTCGTCCATTTTTTCCTGATCAATCGATACTTTTCGGATGATTTCGGGAGTGGAAAACGTCACAGCCGGTTGGAGGCCTTCATGCACAGAGGCGGAGCCTTCTCTGATTGGCCGAAGGGCGTTACTCGCGGGTTCGGATCCCCGCTGCCAGCTAAAAATTTTTCATTTTCTATTTTCTACAGTATGCCTTGGAAAATGCATAGAATGGAATCATGTTTCCGTGAATTAATATCGAGAATACAGAATTTGCAAATTGGCATCGCCTCCTGATGTTTCAAATCGATCAGAAACCGATATATCGGCAATCGATATATCTGATCAAATGTGCCAATATTGATCAGATATTAAAATACATGTGATTTTTTGGAATCAGCATGCTCAGTTATCACAGAAAATATGCATTTAGAGCACCAGGCTTATCTAAACCGATTTTTGAAATTTCAATGTGGCTATCCTTCAGTATGTGAACTTTGATCAGTGATTACGTCGCAGAAAAAGAAGCAAGATAAGGCATGTAGATATATTTTTCTGTATAATCGAACATGCTCTATCAATTGGCGTCGTCGAAATCGATCGATCATGCTTGTATCAGAAATCGATAATTTTGATCAACTTTTGAAGTATGCTTCTTGGAACAAAACTAATGACACTAAGAGGATCAGCATGCCAAACTATCCAAGAAAATATGCTTTCAATACGCTTATGACTTAAATTACCGATTTTGAAATTTGAAAAATGCTACATCTCAGCGTGTAATCTTTGATCGATGATATTCTTGTACAGAATTAAGTTGGATACAGCATATGGGTACTTTTTCCTGGACAATCCAACACGGGGGATCGATTGGCGTTGTCAAATTCAAGCTATCACCTCTCCATCGGAAATCGATCATTTTGATCAAGTCCCTAAATATCGATCGTAGGACGAAACAATTGTGATTTTAGAATCAGCATGTCACGTTGTACCAACAAATGTGCATTTCGTTCTAATAATCCTGGCAAATTTCAATGATCAGTTCATCATACTGATCAAGAAAATCTATATTTAGTAGCAATTATAAAGACCAGAAAATTTAATTAATTCCACATTTCTGGCCTCCTGTTTGGAAGATATCAAAAGTTTTATGGCACATAGATAGAGAAACTGATTGCCTATAATTTCTGCCTGGTTTCACTGCCCACTTCATTGGCGTTCATGAGAAAATCGATAAACTGTGAAATCGTTAAAAATTCGAATTTTTTGAATATTTCGCCTCCTGCTCAACGGTTTTCGGTGATGTTTGGCGGATATCTGGAGGACCAGAATAGTTATATTCCTGGTAATTTTCATTGATCAGATCGCCCGCGTTATCGAGAAAATCAAAATTATGAGTGTTTTCAAATCGATAATCGTCGATTTCTGGCCTCCTGGTTGATCGATTTGTATGATATTTTGCAGGCAGATGGGGGACCGGGGTGTCTATATATCTGCCAAGTTTTAACGCCCAAATCGCTACCGTTCAAGAAATAATCGCTTAAAATCGATTTTGAAAATCAGAAAAGTTTCCCGCCAATCGAAAATTTAAATTTTAAGCCTTTCGGCTTGACCGATTTCGATGAATTTTTGTGGCAATATAGTGTTCCCGAGGGCTAATAATCGAGGAAAGTTTCAGCCCTCAAATCGCGATCGATATCGAGAAATTCGATAAAAATCGATTCCAGAAAACATCTAACTTGAAAATCATGCCTTCTGCTAACGGACGCCTGTGATTGGCCAGAGCCGTTCCCACTCGGTCACGTGACTCGAATAGGCGGAGCTAAGGCATAGGAAATTCAATGAAAATTTAGTGAAAATTCAGAGAATCCTCATTTTCTACAATCTTCCAAAGAAAACTTTCTCTCCAAACCAATTCTTATTGTTTGCATTTATTTTCTTCGTGCGATGCGTAATCCGAATAAGGGGAAAATGCCATTACCCGAATCATCTGTGACGAAAAAGAAAGAATTCATTCAAGCATTTTCCGATGTCCGATTGTTCACCCAACAATCGTCCAACGGTTCATTCTTCCTCCCATGGAAAATCTTTCAAAGCTAAGAAAATCAGGGCAATCTTTGGAGGCTAAATTATAAGGCAGAATTAATTCATGAATTTATTTTTCAGCTGATTCCAAGAGTAAAACGGCCAGTATCGATTCGATCAGCGAAGAATGGGTAAAATCCCAAGAATACGAGGATTGGTTGGATGATGAAGAGGATTTTCCAACACCGCCCAAATTGAAAGGCCTAATTAAACCCAACCATATTTATTTGGACCAACGCGACCTAAGTATTTTCCATTTGATTTCTCTGATCACTCGATATTCTAGACATTATTATT
>JAQIWJ010001474.1:0-11102 GCA_034695185.1 Discolaimus major
AATTTTCATCATTTCATTCCGCCCGTTGCATTTATCCTTTCTGTTGCAAATGATGGCAAACACAGCGGCTGCCTTGTGCAGTAGTGAATTTTTCCATTATTCAGCCATGCATCGACCTTTTTTCGAATGTCGGCCGCGTATCGCCTTCGCCTTCAGCCTCGGCTGGCTTTGGCTAGTCAGGCGGTAGGCAAGGGAAGGGAATATAACGTGTGTATGGACGAACGAACATCCGCGGCAACCGCCATCTCCACTTCGCCTCGGCTCGGCTCTGCTGTATCGCTGTGTTTATGCAGTGCATGGGCCAGAGCCATTGGACATCCCCATTGCCGTCGTCGTTCGATTCATTCAGCCATCTGCCTCTGCCTGAACATCGTCGCAGTAGCCTTCAGCCTCAGTTCCTCTGGCGGCTATACACATTTCAGCCCCCTTGTGCCGTGTATTTCGTCTCCTAGTACGTTATTCCATTGCGGCGGCAGACCTCGACCAGTCAGTGCTGAATATTTCTCTCATCTGGTCATCATCATCATTATGAATTCCATACGAAACGGAAATGATATTTTGCCAGTATTCGACGGACAGAATAATTTACATGATTCACCCGTGGATGATAATTCAAATGGCGATCCGAAATTGGAAGAACAAGAAGACGATGTCGGCGACGAAGATGGGGAATTATTCGTTTACACCACGCAACGAGGCCATGAATCTTGCCGATACAAAGGATTCGCGTATCGAATTTCCAGTAAAACGGCCGAAATGAAAAGATGGAGATGCCGTAGGGAAGGATGTCGTGGTAAGTTAAGTTAAAAATTTTATCAACACCTTTTCACATTGCATTTTCCATTGGGATGAATATTGATTCTCCCTGATTTCACTTGAAAATTGCATATTTTCCTTTAAAAAATATTACAATATCTAACGCGGATCAATTTTTAGGCAAATTATGGACGACCAGTGATTACAAGAATCCGGAAGAACGAGATACTCATTGTCACGCGGCCTACGATTACGGATGGCGTCGTCGTCAAACGGACGTGGACGAACAGGTGTTAATATCGAATCAAACGGCGCAAGACGATCAGCATCTCGATTCCAATGGCATTCATACGAATCAAAAGAGAAATTCACGGTCGGCCAATAATTCCCTATTACGTCAGAACGACGTCATGTTGACCGACGCCATTCCGTTGCATTTATTGGCGTCCACGTTTCAAGTGAATCTCAATCAGGATGATCCGGATATTGCGCTCGGCGAGAATCGCGGTTTGAACGAGGATTTTAATCTGGACGGTAAGTCAAAATAGCCATTTCGGCGATGAGTACGATCGAAACGGTTTCATTTTTTCAGCGAACGCTGCGACGGATCCGTCGTCGCTCAATTTCGGTCTCAATCGATCGCAAAACGACGTTCCGCCGATATTATCGTCGCAGACCAATCCTCGCTCGAGCGGCGTGAAACGGAAACGCCAAAGCGAAAGCGCATTGGCCAAACAACGTCAACAGCAAGATCTGGTGGATAAATCCGAATTCATATTGGCTTTAATGGGAACCCAAGAGAATCCGGACGGTCGTCGTTTGGAACGTTTCCTGGGCGATATCGTGGAGAAATTAGCCTCGATCAAAGAGGCGTTGGATCGGGAGGATCACAATCGTTTACGTTGCGTCATCGGTCAATTCATGGAGATACCAGTATTATTGAACAACGTGGTGGAATTATTCGAGAAACAACGTCAACAAGACAAGAAACGTCGTATCGTGGCCGACGTATTGAAACGAATGGGACCGGCGGCTGGAATGAATCGAGCTTCGTTTCGTCTGGAACCGGAAGTCGCGTCCACGTCTTCATTGACTTCGGACGAATTGGATAATCAACCGACGTCTTCGTGGTAGATATTTAAAAATATTCAGGGAAAATGACAATACCCGTAATCGGGCATTCCAAATGGAAAGTGGACTTTCATTTCTTCAGTATCATCATTATGGACATTCTGTGGATATTATCCTCTTCGTATTTGCACCTTTTTTGGACACTGCGTTTGCTACACATTGTTGTGTATGTTTAATATCCCTCATTTTCTGTTGAATCTGACCCGACTGATCTCTGTAATCAGTAATAATGATCCTGTTATTATTCACACTTGCGGAATGTACCAATTTGTTGTACTGTATTTTGGTGTCGTTTTGTTGAGAACATATATATAATTGATGTATGGTAAATTTCAACTGACATGAATGGCTTATTTTGGTAATCAGATTCCATTGAGGAATCTTGAATATTCTTTCGGTTTGTGATAATCATTGAAAATGCATAGTAACATGAATTTTGCTTTTCACTTCAAATGTTCAGAGATTTCCGAGAATCATTATGTTGATACAGAGCTAGTAGTTTTTATGAAAAGCCAAATACGCGATTTCTAGAAAAAGCACACGTACATATGATCAATAAGGATCAAATCGATCAGATCCTCAATTTTTGAAATATTGATTTTCGAGTATTCGAAAGTTGATCATTGGGTGTCCCTGATCAGGTATACGGAAATACTAACCTGATCAGGTGATCATTGCATACAGACCCATGCTAATATGACGATAATCGGCTACATAAATCACAGGGTATACTGTATTTGCAAAAATGGCCCTACCTAAAAGTATAGGCAAATTCAATTTTCAAACCATCTCATAAGCATAATAATGATGACATAACCACAAAAGTGACATATTTTCCTAATAACAACTATTCTGCATCTCCTGGCGTTGTCAGATTTCGTTTATCACCTATATTTACAACGTCCATCAAAATTATCGATTTTCGAAGTATTTACTTCCAAGTGATCAGACCGTGATCAATGGATCGAGCATGACCGATTGTATAGAAAATACCCCCACATGGCTCCCCTGCCGGCATTTTCATAGAGATTTCATGATCAAAATACTATGTGCTGGAGGATAGGCAAATTTCAAACTTTGAAACCCTTAATACATGCAATTAATGAACGAAAGGCATATTTTCTAGAACAAGTTGAATCGCTGATTCCAAAAATCAAATTCATTTCGCCGTGTGATCGATGTTTGGGGGTTTGATCAGACTGATCAATTTCCGATAGCGATGTGATAGCGTGATTTTGACTTCACCAATCGATTCTCTGTGCTTGATTCTCCAGGAAAATACACAAATATGTCATATTTAGCATAATTTTGTATAAAATTATCATTGACCAATGATCCTGCGTGTAAAGGATAGGCAAAATTTCAAAATCGATAAGTTACAAGATAAATGTAAGGAAAACATGTTTTCCAGGATAGTTTGACACGCTGATCATCGTGGCGTCATTAGTTTTGCTCTGGGACTCATATTTCAAAAGTTGATCAGAAATATCGATTTCCGATACAAGCGTGATCGATCAGTTTAGAGGACGCCAATCGATAGAGCATATTCGATTATACTGGAACATCTATGCATATGCCTGATCTTGCTTTATTTCCTGCATAATAATCACCGATCAAAGATCACGTGCTGAAGGATAGCCACATTGAAACTTCCAAATCGATTTCGATATGATTCATGCTCCAAATTCATACACTCTGGGATAAATTAGCGTGCTAATTCCAAAATCAGTTTATTTTTATATCTGATCAATATTTTCTTGGTCAGAAATATCCATTTCTGATATATCGATTTCTGGTCGATTTAAACAGTGCTAGGTGATAGAGCACGATCCGCTGGCCAAAAAATACCCCGATAATATTGTAACCGTCACATGTCCCCAACGATTTGCTCAGGAAATGACCATGGTGGTCATTATAATATGAAGGCAATCTAATCGGCTAGACTGTTTCCAAACCATTCTGCAGTAATCCCAGTTCATTGCTTTGATCTTTCGTGGAATCATCAGAAATCAGTAGGACGCGGCAGCGTCCTACTAGTAAAGCTCAGCCACAAGGTATGTACAAAATCCATAACTTTGCGCTTCTGTAACTTCGGTTCTACTGAACCGATTTCAGTGAAACTTTGCAAGCGAGAAGGTACCACTAGCCTCTATAATCACACCAAGTTTCATTGGATTTGGTTATGCCATTCTTGAGATCCAGATATCACCTTTTGTTGTCATAGAAAGGTAGAGAGGTGCTAAGAAGAACAAGGGGGTTCAGCAAAACTCAAGAATGGTAAAAGATACCGCAGAGATAATTAGTTTTCCTAAAAGCTCATGACGCGGAGGCGTGCCCTTTCTAAGGGCCATGCCGCCCCTATATGGAAAATGGCCAGTGGTCACTTCTGGCCATTTGCCAAAATGAAGGAAAATGACACGCGTGCCAAAAAACGACGCAGTTGACAAAGGTGTGCTTTTCTCTTGCCTAGTGTAGAATTCGTAAAAGACCATAGATATTAGTAAAATTGGACACTGGCCAAAAGGTTGGCAGTTGGTGGCGGCCTGCATTTTTCGCTAGAGAAACGCCTTGTAGTGAATATGATTTAAGAAAAACTTATGAAATTAACATGAAAATCTCATGAAATAAGAAAAAGCCTAGTAAAGCTCAGCTGCTGGGATGAGCTTTACTTGGCGGACATGATCAGGATTTGCTTTACAATGAATATTGGTGAAATCTTTTTGTCTATGGTACTTCTATGAATTTGGTGTCCACTTTTGGCATAATCTTCACCTGCGGAAGTCTTCTGAATGAAATTTATAGGCACGGGCATGGTCATGACCAAGTTGCCGTAAAAGCCACCATTCATGCCTAGAAAGTCGGATTTCTAAAAGCAGTCTGAGGGGAGACGTTTGCATTGTCCAGTTTTTCTCATGCAAATAAACCATAACCAGAATTGCATCCGCCAAGTAAAGCTCATCCCAGCAGCTGAGCTTTACTAGGCTTTTTCTTATTTCATAAGTTTTTTCATGTTAATGGAATTGGTGCTACAGTGAAACGCTGCTACTGGACTGTGGCTACAGCTCCGATCCGTGCCCCATGGGCATCTGGAGGAAGTCATCCAAATGTTTGCTATAAAATTCCTGGCGCATTCTCAACTTGGAGTTTGGCTTGAAGAAGTTTTGCAGCTATTATGTTGAAGCACAGGCTAGAATCGGCTTCAAGACTGAAGCCAGAGATGATAATACTGTGCCTGGTCTCCGGCATTCGTGGAATTTAAAAGAGACGTAATGTGGGCAATGCTAAAGGTAATGCATTGATTGTATGTATGAATGATATCAGGAGTACTGTACTTCAAAATTAGTTAGACTGGGCCGGGTTATTCGAAGGACTTGAAGTTAAAGTCCGACTTTAAGATAAAGTGGACTTTAGAGGCCTGTGGTCAGGTATAGGCTAAAGTCCACTTTAGGGAGTTAAAGGACCTCGCCAGGATCTTTAACGGTGGGCTCGGGATTACCTTTAACTTTAAGTCCTTCGAATAACCCGGCCCTGTACCGTGGCATATTATTTGTATTCGTATCCGTTCCGATTGCATTGACATGTTTATCATTTGACGAAGCTTTATTGTGTTCCATGTACTGATCATATGATAAGAATCATCAAAGTAAACAGTTTTTTAAATTTCCATGGAAAAATTCTGTCACAAAAAGTCCAGAAAATCTCTATACTAAAAGGGTGTACGTCTTGATAGCTTTGCAAATCGTATTCCATATGATCTTTTGTACGAAAACATAGTTAGTACAACCGAAATCCCAAAGAAACATTTCAAGAATACTGCACATCCTTAACCCTGAGGGTCAAGACCTGACCAGCGGCAAGATTTTATGATACGAAATCGAAATAATTTTTTGCAGGTCACGCTGAATGTTATGATGCTTTCTGCAAACCGTGTCCATTTTGTGCCTTGTGAATCGTGATACCATACGATCGATTCATTGGTCATGTAAAACTACAGTAACCGCTGGTCACCGGACGGAAGCCATAAATATTCTTGCCATCAAAATTTTACATTTCGCTCATTTCTCATAATGCCCTTGGAAATGCTAGGCCATGAGAAATTTTTGGGGGACCATAAATTTTGCGTTGGCTTCCGTTTTGCCAGCCTCAAGCCGAGGGAGCCATCATCACGGCCCTTCGGAGCGTTCAATCTTCGTTTGCCGTCATTGGGATTGGAGGGAAGAATTCGGTGGTAAAGAAAACGGACGATCCCCCTATATCCTCTGGGCGATATCGTTCCAGTGACAGGCGAATAAATCATTCCCTCTCTCTCCCAGTTTCCTCATCTTCGCTCTGGGGTCTGGACTGGACGGTTGGCGTGGTTTGGAAACAGAAGGCAAAAATGCATTCGGTGTTTCTCTGTCTTTAGACGTCGTGCAGATCATATATTTACTCCTGCTCCGAAAATCCCATCCCCCCTCCCCCTCTGCTGTCTATCTATACTACACAGTACATTGAGAGAAAAGAGTGGCCGTAAATTTTCTTTACTCGTAATAAATCGTTTTCACTCCTTTTTATTATTACACGGTCGTAAATCGTCCTCGGATTGATTGGCCAATGAACAATTTGGCAACATTTGATTTCGAAAGTGTGCTCATTGATAAATGACGGGTGAAATTTGAATTGCTGCGATTATTTTTCATTGGAAACATCGAAATCATCCGTACTTTTCTGTCCATTTTGAAACTTCAAAACGTTGGGTATACTGTAGCCAGTGAAGCTCGCATTTAAATCTCAATGGCATGATCATGATATTGCTACTCCACTGAGATCCGTCATCAAAAGCGGAAGCGAATTTGAAAATTCATTCTGCATCCACTGCTGAAAGCTGGATTAGCTTCCTATTGTAATTTTCGAGGTTACATTTCCAAATATACGGACATTGTGTATCAGAATAGTCTCTCCGTATATATGGTTTTCATTTGCTTCGGTTCGAGGGAGACAGAATAGGGATGGATTTTTTGAGTCATTGGAGCGAGAAAGGTAATTCGAGTTGACAGCAGTGTTTACCATGTTCGGCATATTTTTGGGTGCAGCATTCGACGGGATGCGGCTTTTAATCCTGTTCTCTGGGCCTTTATATGGTCCGAGAGATGAGAGCAGATGTCCTTCATCCAGACGAAAGCTGCATTCGGTCCAGCAGGGAGGTGGGGGATCAGAAATGAATGATGCCTCGTATTCTAATGAGATAGCCATCTTTTTCGGTGGCTAGCACTACAGTATACCAATGATCAGTTTTTGATATTCTCCCCGAATATATTCGCGAGTAATTATTTCGACATTAGAATGGCTAATGAAAGAATCTTCGCCCGCGATGATACTGAGAACGCGTAAATAAGGAATGCGTATCGAAAATAGACGATCCGCGCTCCCGAATGAGAAATTTTATTTACAGCAAAGTGAAATTTCATCTTCATTGACAAGTTTTGCGGTTGTTGTGAAGCGTTCCAACTGCGGACGTCCAAGAATGCAGACCATCTCATTTTACATTTTGACAGCAGCCGAGGGTCCAAACTGCTCCTCCCCCCAAAACGAGACGTCTATTCTGTTTCTTCGAAGGGGCAAAGAGAGAGAGCAGCGGTTCCTGACTCCACCGAGCTCTGAGAAAACGGACGTAAAGCTAATGCTTTAGCTGTTATGTGATCCCTAGGCTAGCTAAACCCTCAGAAAATCCTTGCCTCAATTTTCGTATACCTCATAAATCACTTCGGGGGTGGGAGTGGGATTTGGATGGGGGAGGCCATTTTTCATTGATGCCAGGGCATCGAAAATGTACTAATGAAGAAGAACGTTCATACATTTGTACTTTAATGACTACCCATTTTTCTTTCTCTACACAATTCTCACATCGTCTAAATCATTTATTCTCAATTGACCGAATTTCAACGAGCTGTTATTTATTATGCAAATTAATGCGGTTGAAGGGCTACTTTTGAATATTGAGCAAAAATAGGCTCCAGATTTTGGCATGCATATGCAAATTTGAGAATCCGCCAAGATGCGAAAAGGTGTGATTAGCCAGCTTGCTGAAATCACCCCAAATCCCAGCCATATTTCCGCATATTCGTGATTTTCATAAAAGGCATGTATACTCTGGCTTTTTCAGCATTCATGATCCAATTGTGTTCAATGCTTTATGGCCTCAGTTTGGTGGCCTCGAATGCAATCGTAACTGAATCGGCTAAAGGAGGTAAGATCAGTGCTTCCGGTTTGTCGTAATCACCAGTCAAAATTGAAGGGACTCTAAATTTGCATAAAATAACATCAATATCAATGAAAATGCATTGAAAATGTTTTGTCCGAAATTCAGAATTTCTTCATTGTCGGATACTGTAGAATTTACCAATGGTCTTGTGGGAATGGCTTTGGCCAGTGTTTGCTGAGCACATATCAGTGAATCTGCTAAATGACCTTTGGTCATTGCATCTGGCAAATTATAAAATGACTGGAAGCTAGGCAAAAATTCATGATGGCGATTGCCTTGATTTATGAAATGCCGTGCTGTGCAACTTTTCCAATCATACATTTCGCAAGTGCATTACAAGCTTGATGCTAATCCGCATAAGATTCTCTGATGATCACAGGATGCGTTTGAATGCTCGATAAGATTTGTAATTGCTCATGAAGACAATTAGCCTTGAGAAAGCATTTATCACTGAGCATGCCATGGTGCTGTGCACATATCAGATTCAAGCAGAATCCTCTAATCTAGCATATCAAATCACATCTGATCACATTCTGATCACTACGATTTCAGCTCCACCAATCATTCCTGACGGAGTGAAAACCAGGCACGTCGTTCAGGAAGGCATAAATTGGAAGCTCACATGCGCGGCCGAAGGTGAACGTCCACTTCTGATCACTTGGACGAAAGATGGCGAATCGATCACCTCGGCATGGCCACGATATAAACAATCGAACGAGGCGAAGAATTTACAAATTAAAAACGTGGCCATGGAAGATGCCGGCACGTACAGGTGTCGAGCAGCGAACGGATTCGGATACGTGGACGTCGAGTACACGGTTACTGTAGTCGGTGAGTTGAGGCTTAAAAATTGGATTTTTACGCCTGAAGTACAAGGACTGGACTCTCCAATATCGATTTCCAAAATCTGATGCATGCAAATGGCAAAAATCATAGAGCATTGACCATTGCCAATTACCATTCATTCTAATTAGCAAGATCCTTTACTCGTGCCCATACGTTTCTATGTTAGTCCAAATCCCCACGCCTCGAATGCTGACTCAACTGATGCGAGGAAATTGGATAAGCGTAGCGAAATTCTGAGAGGCAATAATCGAATGACCAAACGCGTCACTCCTCTTTTGGCCCCCGTCCCTATACAGGAGAATGGCGTTTAATTTCGACTCTTGTCAAACGACGGAATGACTCAGGAGAATTTGAGCGTACTCAAAATAAGCTTGAGGAGGGATTTCATCCTCGTTTTCTATGGGATTTTGCATCGATAGCCATCTCGGGATGAAGATTGCTAAGATAAGGCAGCTTTTTCTGATGAGAGATTTGGGTGGGTGATAATGGTTGTTGTATCCGACAAATTGGTTTCAACCATCGCAAGAATCATATAACTGCAAAAGAAAGCATCAAATAGACGGATATGAGATTTTGCTGAATTTTGAATATCCAGCTTAGGATAATGATTTTGCACATGGATTAGCATGATCTGTCATTGAACATTGGCCACACCCATGCTGTCTGATCACAATGCAATTGATTCCTGATCATTGATAGCCAGTGATTTGTGATTAGAGTATAAAAATAATATGCACCACCTCCAATGGTTAAAAATGAGATTTCCACGCTTTGATGTTCTTTTGAGTATTCATATGGAATACCAGGAATCGAGAGGCAATGAATCGGTGGTCTTGGGAATATAATTGCAAAAGCTTCATTTCAAATCATCTAATCGATCAGATATGCTATTAGCGTTTGATTGGCATACTCTGATCGTAGTCACAAAGCTGCATCCCGATTCAAAAATTCAAACGTGGATTCCAAGACTGGAATCAAGCAAATGCACCTTCACAAAATCAATTTCTAAAACGCAATATCCATTTTCAGCCAAAGACAGTCCTCAAACGTCGATCACAGACGATAATGAGGACGATGATTTCGCCCCGCCTGATCTATCCGATCCGAGCTTATCATCATCGGATACCAAACCGAGATCCCCGTTTTGGATCGGCGGCGATCCGACATCTCCGTCATTAGCCTCGGATTTGATCCGTCCCATCGGGGACAATGTCAAACTACGTTGTCGTGCAGCCGGACACCCGAAACCGGATATCGTATGGTTGAAGGATGGTCGAGAAATGGACGATTCGGCCGTCGGATGGTCGCGCGGGAAATGGACATTATATTTGAAAGATTTGAGGCCGGAAGATTCCGGGTCGTATATGTGCCGTATATTCAATATTTGGGGCACATTGAACGCAACGTTTATGGTCAAAGTGAAAGGTGAGAATCATGCTTTCATAGAATATCTACATGGCTGGAAATTTTGATTTTGAATTTTTGAATCTTCATGCTGCACCCAAATCTCATATCCAAATGAGTTTGATCATAAATGATCAAAGCCAAATTACGAGTTTGACCATGATCGAAGCCAAGCATCCCATAAACAGCATATCTACAGTAAGCTATCCTATTTTTCCCAGGAGACGAATCGCCGCTTCCGCAATTCGAGAAATTCCATCCGTTGAACACTACAGTGAACGAAGGTCAATCGGCCACTTTTCATTGCCGAGTGAAAAGTATGGAGAAACCAGTGTTACAATGGATCAAAGTAATCGAGGATCCGTCGCATTTGGATTTCAATCAATCCATCGAAGTGCACGGATTACATATCACCGTATTGGACGATAAGAAATACGCGTCTTCCACTGTGGATTTCAAGAATTCCACATATTCCAAATTACTGTACATACCGGAATCCACCAGTTCGGACGCCGGTTGGTATGTTTGCGTAATGACCAGTCAAAAGGGACATTTGTCGCATAAATTCGCGTATTTACAAGTAATCTCGAGTGAGTATAGTTTTTGGCGTTGTGATTAGATTGAAATCAATCGCGTTGATCTGATCGATACACACCTCCGCAGCTGGGAAATTTTTGAATTGGCGCTCAACCGCCTATTGCAAATCGTCATGCTAGAGGTTATG
>JAQIWJ010001475.1:0-11100 GCA_034695185.1 Discolaimus major
TTTAAAACACTCACAATTTTGATTTTCTCGATGGGGAAACCGAACTGATCAGTGACCCTTGGCTGAGATATGATCCTATTTGAAAATTTCTGGGTTTTTTTGCCAATTCCACATTTTATTGATTTTCTCACGAACGCCAACGATCTGATCGATGAAACCTTGCACAAATCATAATCAAATTCTCTATCTAAGGAGGCCGGCAATTTGAATTTCATTACTTTTATGGTCATCATCATCATTGGTGCAAAATATCGATTTTCTCAATCATCATGCGGATTTGATCAGTGAAATTTAGCACGATTATGTGCCTGTATGTCCCCAATCTACAGCCTAAAAATATTCGGAGTCCTCAAAGTGTGAGGCCTGTAATTTAAAATTTTTTGATAGTGCCTAAATTGAACTCGATTCCAGGGGTACTGTAGCTTTGTGCGTTGAAGCAAATGGGAAAAGTCTGTGCCAATTCGAAAAGCGTAGCTTTTGCTGAAATTTGCATTGTTCAGGGGAGGACAGCATAAAAAAAGCTGCTGGCATACTGTACTGAATACAATGCATACTCCTGTCAAAGATCAAGAGTTTTTGCCCAGTATAATCAACCATGCTAGATTCAATGGTGTAAAAATTACTTGGGCATGCAAGACATGTATGGACTGGAAATGGCCATGGTCATTTGGAAGCAATCAATAATCTGATCATACTGCAAATCGATTATGTACTTATGCATTCAATAATTTCGATCGATCACATTGTGATTACACGATGCTCATTCATGCCATCATTATCAAGTAATAACGCAATTTAAAAAAATTCGGGTATACTGTAGCCGCTAATACCCAAGATTTTTCAAGTTCGCTGTCAAGACCTTCGTTTACGAAAAATTCAAGACGTAAAGATATGTTCTGGGTACACAGTCGACTCTCGATATAGTGAACGCTATAGTAAAAATCGCGATATAGTGAACGGTTTTTCTGGTCCCTTTGCTATATCACATGTGTTATACAGCTCTCGATAAAGTGAAGTACAGTGAAAATCGCGATATAGTGAACACTTCGGTCGGTCCCCTGGCGTTCACTATAACGAGAGTTGACTGTATTAGCTACGCTTGATCCAAAAATCGCATTTATTTTACTGTGTCATCGATTACGTGATCAAAATTATCGATTTCTAATATCGATTGCTGATCAGTTTTGACGTGACCATTGGATATAGCGTGATCGACTCTATCGAAGAGCATGTCTTGATCAGGGTTATCGATTGAAAAATGTCCTTGCGATGAGATCCGAAAGTTCCAAAATGTATGCTAAATTTTGGCTTCACATGTTTTGCATACCAGCCATACTGTAACCGCTAGTTGTCAAAATTTTCAATTCGTCTCCCAAGACCTTTTTTGATGCAAAATCAAGCATGTAACGATGATTTCCTGATAAACCGGCTACGCTGATTTCAAAAAATCGCGTTAATTTTGTTCTACGATCGATAATCAATAAATTGATCAAAAATATCGATTTCGCAAATATCCATCGGTGATCGATTTTGATGTGATCATTAGACCTAGGATGGTCGCCCGTTCAGTGAAATTGTGTTTTATCAGGCCTATCGATTTATTATGGGCTCTTGACGAGGTCCAAAAGTTTCAAATGATCGCCTTTCAAGGGCTTTGCAAGAGCAATATCCTTACGAAAATTGATCAGGAATCATGTTTTCTAGTGTAATTGATCACGTTGAACAAGATAGCGTCGTTTATTTCGATACAAAAAATCAGTATTTAATAATTTGATCAGAATATCGATTTTGTAATCCCGATTTCTGGAGGATTACATTATGACCAATTGCTAGAGCATGATCGATTGTATTGATAGGGAAGCATGTTTTCCATACGAACAAAGCATGCTGATTTGATTGACGCCCTTAGTTTTCTCCTAATCACGCATAAGCAGAAAGTCGATCAAAATTGTCAATTTGTAGGATATCAATCATATGCTACCCATGTATTGATTATGATTATCGATTGATTAGAGTACAAATTGGGGAAGATCCATTAGTCAGGTGAACTTCACATGCTGAGCGTTTATGCATCGATCTTCTACGCTTCCATCCATGTGTGGACATAGGGGTGCTGTGGAGAAAAAGTTTTATATGCATCAGCACCTCTGTCCATGTTGGCTGAAGAGAAAGAAACCTACTAATGGAAATAGGATTTCCATACTTCACCCTCGCCTCACGATCTGTCACATTTCATTACAGTATCATTAATGATAACCCTAAAGGGTCTGATTCATGAACTTCTTCATTAATGATAACCCTAGCTGATAGCCACATTGATATTTCAAAAATCGATTTCCATATGATTCGTGCTCCACCAAATGCATATTCTCTGGGATAAATGATCCCAAAAATTAAAATTATTTTGATATCCGATCAGAAATGTCCATTTCCGATATCGATATCTGGCCGATCTGGATAGCACCAGGTGATACAGCATGATCCGTTTGCCAAATGTATCCCGATAAAATGATTGGCCGATCAAGATTGATAGAAATTATCGATTTTGAATATATATTGATTCTTGACTAAAATGGACATGACCATGTGATTCAGTTTGGTTAGGTGTCGATGAAAATGTTTGCATGGTATCTGTCGGCTTGCCTTGGTGGAAACCGAGGTACCCCCAGCATATGCTGTAAAGTACAGCATAGGCATACTGTATGTTAGCAGATCAGAATATAGTAATGCCTGCCTGCACTAAGAAAAATAAATGCCAATGAAAAACATGCATTTATTGATCAAAATCTATGATCAGATTGCCAATATAACGTCTGTTCTATTTCAGCAATACGCAACACCGAATCAGCTATCCGATCATTGAATTTTTCTACATACCCACCAATCGAAAATCCTGGATTCATGCTGACCTCAGATTCCAGTATGAATTTCTGTATTTCATCATCCAATCTAAATCAGTTTTTTTCCAGTTTCTGCAGCCATGAATAGACCATCCTCGGCTTTATCTTCGATCAGTAGACGTTCAAGGGAGAAAAAACCGATTCCGGATACGTTGAAAGATGAGAAATATTACGAACGTCGTCGACGTAATAATGCGGCTGCTAAGAAATCACGAGATAATCGAAAAAATCGTGAAGACGAAATCGTTGCCAGAGCTGCGTGTTTGGAAAATGAGAATGCCATTTTACGAGCGCAAGTGTCAACGTTGAGAGAGGTATAATTATAATTTGGTGGTCGAATTAGGGTCGTTGAGACCCACTGGGATTCCGGGCCAAAGCATAACCCATTCAATGCCATGATTGCATTGCGCAATGTTTTCATACATCTCATTTTCCAGGAAGCCCAAAATCTGCGTTTATTACTTTTGCAAAAACGAGAACGCATGTCGGAAGCGACCACTGCATTTTGCATGCCTTGAAATTGGATAAGGAATCTACAGTATCCCCAATTATGATCTGAATTCAACTTGACTGTTTCGCTTTGCGGGTTATACATGCAAATTATGCATTCTTATGTAACGGGTATACGCATATTCAAATTTGCACAATTTTATGTATCGGGTATATTCTTGTCAGAAGTTGATCAATGGGCATCAGATTACTGAATCATTTGGATTAATTTGCGTGAAATATACGTGATGCGAAAACTTTTACTATCAGCCTGTAGAATATAGAAATCTTATCGAAAAAATGAATGCCTTCATTTTGAATATTATCAAAACAAGATCCTCCCGTCGCGTCGAAATTCAAATTCTACCGTAAGCTCGGTTGAAATAGCTGCTTATGACAAAACCGCACGTCTACGCGCACCGGATGGCAGCAGCTGGCACTTTTGCGAAAAATTAATTATTCCCAGTTTTGTAGTTCTTCGATCATCCAAAAATGATGGTCATATAAATTTCTGATCGTTTGAAACCAAAGTGTACGAAGAATGTCGTCTGATGAACATCCAGTGAATTTTACGTGTATGAAAGTTATTCACAAGGGAACTCAAAAATGGTATCGTTACGATGGAATATGTCCAGGGGTAAGAAATACCGGGAATTTTTACGGGTTATGGAAATCAGAGCCACGTTTTTTAGAATTCTGCACACAACGTGACGCATCAATCCGATCCGAGATTATTGTCGAAACGATCCGCATTTCGAGGCGAAAATTTGGATTTACCAGTACCGAAATTTATTGTAAGTCGATTTCCTTTCTATTTTTATTTCCAGCCAGAGCAATTGCTGCTTTGATCAGCGGCTTATTTTTAATACTTGCTTATCTTTTAGATCGACGAGAATTACGTTGGCCAGCCTCCATTACGAGAATTGGCGTTCTTCGATCTGAACGACAATGTGAATGAGAATTTCTTGACGGATATGTGCAAAAAATTCGGCACGTTGGAAGAAGTGAAAATATTTTATCATCCGACGACCAAACGGCATCTGGGAATAGCGAGAGTGGTTTACGAAAGTCAACGTGAAGCGGCCGCTTGTGTTGAGCGTTATAAAACGAATGCCATCATGGGAAAGAAAGCCATAGTCTTGACTGATCCTTGTGGTAAGTTATTCTTAGTTATTATGATTGCTGTTCTCAGCAGAGATGTCTGATTTTGATAGAAATGTCATTGCACTCTTATTTCAGGCCGGCTAGTGAAAGAAGCGACCGAGAAAGCCATCAATAAGAATCAGAACCACAATTCGACGGTTGACCAAGGCGCTTCAACACCATCAATCGTCAGCCAAATTCCTGCATCATCATCGGCCGCACCGTCTGTCAAAACGAAAGGACAAATCCCATTTTCAACGTCATCAAAAGTTACCTCATCGCCTGCAATTCATGCTCAACAACCGCCAGCACCAGCAGCAACGCCTGGATTGAATGGAAACGTTCCGGATGATCCATCATCGCAAATATACCCTGGTTATGGTCCGTACGGCGCTTATCCATCTTATCCGTCGGCGTATCCAGTGACGCAATGGCCAGCAACCGGACAACCGCACCAATGGCCTCCAGGAACGACGCCATGGCCACCGTGGCCAGTGACATACACAATCCCGCCGCCGGTGGATCCACCAGCGCCAGGCGTCGGCGAAGACGTTACCGTCAACGTCAAGGTGGAAGAATCTTTATGTGGTAAGTGACCATCTTTTCTATTCAAATATATGCACACTAAAGAGAAGTTTTTTGCAGATAAAGCACTATCATCACGGCCATCATCGAAATTAAGTGGTCGCAAACGTGATTCGAGCCATGAAGAAGAAAACGAACGCCGCCATTCGATGGACCAAAGAAAGCGGAAAGAACAGCCGTCATCAGACAAAAACCAACCTACGATCTCGCCAGAATCTCGATCCCATAGCCGCAATGATCGATCGTCGAAGTCAAAGGATTGTAAATTACGACGAAATCTTACATCCAGCCCTCTACCGTCGGTCTACTCAAAGCGTTATGTCAATCGGAGAAACGACGATGTCAAACGGCACAGATCTCAAGACCGAAATCATCGATCAGCGTCGGCCAGTCGACGACCTCGAAGTGGACACAGAAACAGCCGCTCCGATTCTGAAGATGATTCGAAACGTGGACGGCGGAAGAAAGAACACACACTGGAAAGTGAAGAAGAATATTACCGGCGTAGCAAACTGTCCTGCTCTCAACATCGGCCTACAAGCCGGTCATCGAATGGAAGATCATCAGCAGCCGCCCTGAGTCGTGGAGGCTCTGAATCTCGGAGATCAGTTGGATCAGGATATTGCGATGAAATTGAGGAATACGAATATTATTGCCGAAAACGACGACGAATTGTACCACGATCATCCGCGCCGAAGAATCAGCATTCATCCACGAAACCGACCGGAGCTCACCATCAACTACACGAGAAATTTGAAGCTATTACGAGCTCGGAAGAAGATGATGGCCATCCAAAACCAAAAGGAGCATCAGTCGTGTCCAAGAAGAAACCATCATCGTCATCGAACATTACAAAAGTATCGACGACGCCATTTGGGAAATTAGAAAGAATCAGCTGCAGTAGCGAAGAGAACACTGATCGCGAAATGAAAGATCGATGGAAGAAGAACGGTTCGAAACAACATAGTGACGACCGTCGTGGAAAGGTCAAATACATGCCAGCCAAAAGATCCAAGCATCGCAGCCGAAGTCGAAGGAGTGCCAGTACCAGCAGTTCATCGGATTCCAGTTCAAGAACGTCTTACTCCAGCAGCCGCAGTAGCGAATACCGTACGCGTCGGCGTCGATATAGGAAACAACACGAGGATCGCAAAGAAATCCGTGCCGTTATCAAGAAGAGAACCCAGGAGAAGAAACACATTTCGCCGCGTCGGGATCCGGTCAGTGACGAAAAGAAACCGTCAATGGAAGAAAGAACCACCACCACCGCCGCGGCAGCTTCCGCAACGCCTGGCAGTTTGGACAAGAGAATTCAGCAGTTATTGGGTGGCGAGCAATTTCAAAACGGATGTGTGGTTGACGAGATATCAACGCCATTGCACGACGAGCATACACCGTCGATGAAATCGAAGGTGGAGAAAACGAGCGACGTAGAAATGAGTTTATCATCAGGCGACGAAGGACAAGGCACTCCGAATCCACCTCCTCCTGGCATGAGTAACAGTTTAAAAGGTAATTATGGAATTTTCACATTGTATGGACCTTATATTTAAATCTCGCTTTTTTAGGAATGACACCTGCCGTGGCAAAGATGCCTATCAATTATACCGACCCGAATATGGCTGCAGCAGCGTATTATCATCCTGTATACATGTATCCCGGCTACACGTCTCATATGGCGCCAATGATCCCTCATCAGCCATACGCAATGTGGCCACAGCAGCCGGTTTACAACAATCACGCACCAGAAGCGAGGATTCCTGGCCAGCCGCTGTCGAGGATGCCAATGTCGACCAAACCGCAAAGGGATCAGGCAAAAACTGGTGACAATGCGAAATCATTGGTAAGTTTTCAATTATCTCAGTCTTCAACATTACATTGGTTGCCTTGCAGTCTTTCGATGAATTGACGAAAAGATCGGTGTTGGAAGTGAAATTAGCATTAAGAGCAGTATTGCGCAAAGACGTCGTGAAACGAGCGGTGGAAGCGTCTGTATTCAGTTCGGTGGATGCTTGGTTCGAGAAGGAGGAAGCAGAGGTAAATTCTTGACTCTCATTACATTTGGTCATTTCAAGGTTAATTTTTCAGTTCAATTCCAAGACATCCGTGAACGAGACACTCCGAAGCAGCTACATAAGTTCTCAGCCGACGTTACCGCCTATTTTATCTCAGCCAGCTTTGGTCAATTTATTCGACTCGTATTCCTCATCATCCGCATTACCGTCATCGCTCATCGGCGTTCCCGGTCTTGGTCTTCGAGCATCGTTACCAAAACTGCCATCGTTCAAGGTTAGTACGATTTATTCTTCTCTGGTCTATGGTTTTTTGGAAGGAGCTTTTTCAACCTCCGCATGTCAGCCTAAGCACATGTGTGAAGCCAATGAGCTGAAACATTGATTTGACCCACTCCTTTTTTCAGATAAAAAGAATGAGGCCACCGACACCAACATCGTCAACGCCTGGCCGCGAAGAACAGTCTGAGTCGTCCGAATCGTCTTCCGAATCAGAAAGTGAAGAAGACACGAAATCCGAACAGTCGACTGATAGTAAAGAAGTAGCCAAGCAACGATCTCGTCGGAGAGTGCGTACCAGCGAATCCAGTACCCGAAGCATCTCTTCAAGTACATCGAACAGCCGAAGCGTCAGTCGTGAAAGTGAATGTTCAAGAATGGCTCCTCCAACGTCGACTCCAGTCAAACGCGTGGTTATTGATTCCGATGTGGAGGAAGAAAGAATGAAAGCCAGCCAGCATTTGGACATACGAAGAGCATTGGAAGAACATATGGAGCCTATTTCGGACGACGAAATTGAGGATGAACCAAACGACGTTCAACAAGCCGATTCCAGTGTCGAAGACGAAGAAATTATTGGCCCTCGAATGAATTCCAACAAGAAAAAGAAGATTATATCGGACGACGACGACGATTCGATCAAGCAGCAAGCGAAGGTTACGGACGGTCAAATGAATGTCACTGATGAAAATATGGATAAAGAGAACAGCGATACGACAGCACCGAAATCCGAAAGTACGACGAAAAATCGAATTCCTGCGGCTGGGAGAAAACGTCGAGGAAAAGTTCGAGTGGAGACAACCACAGACGACGACGAAGCCATAGCATTGGAAAATGCGAATACGGCTACACGTTCCAAAGGTAATGTGCTTTGTTTTACTCGTGCCACATGTACTGACTCTGATTTCTTTCAGTACCAATTCCATCTTGGATACCACAACCAATCACGGACAATGATCTCGTTCAAAAGCAAGAGGTGGACAGCGGATATCCGGATGGCGTCATGTTCGTTGGCGAGAATTGCGAATATCATCCGAATCAATTCGATCATTTCTACACGACTCGCATTGCTGAAACTGCGGCGTCCGGGCCGATCGGCGTTTCTGGAACGGCAATAGTGAAACCAAAGGGGGAAGCTAATATCGTGGATAGCAAGAAACCGAAAGCGTCTCAGAAGGCGGCTGAACCGTCGAAACCAGCTATTACGTTCAAACGACGTGCTGATGCGGATGATCGACGTTTGCTTTATGAATTCTTGAAAGTGGGCATCGACGAGGAGGATATCGGCTACTTGAAATCGGCATGCGATGATTTGACATCCAGCGGACACGCGCTGTCGACGCATTTGCAATGGGCGCCGCATGTTGGTAAGAATTTTATCGCAGTCTTTTCTCACAAACACAACATCCCTGCTTTTTTCAGCCACGGCAGAACCAGCATTCAAAAAGCGTCGATTGCAACCAGACGAAATACCCGCTCACGCGAGTGGTTGCGCCAGAACGGAGGGATTTTATCGTCTCTCCCACAAAGATAAGCGCCGTATTTCGAAACCTCGACAAGCCTTGGACTATACCGACGTACAAGCTCAGCAGGTATGTATTTTTATATCGATACTTCAAACTGGCGATGCTAAATCCTGTCTTTTTTCAGAACGTGAACTCGGGCAAGCAACATCTACAGCTGAATCGTGAAGCTCGATCGATGCAACGACGATTACTAGCCACGTTGGGTTCGGAAGTAGATTCGGATTTGCTGAAATACAACCAGCTGAGAGTAAGTAAAAAGGCTGTTTGCATTCTTTTCATTTCTAACGAAGCATTCGTTTCAGTTTCGCAAGAAGCAAATCAAATTCTCCCGATCGCATATCCACGGTTGGGGATTATTCTCGATGGAAGACATTGCTCAAGACGAAATGATCGTCGAATACGTTGGCGAGAAAGTGCGTTATACGGTGGCCGAGAAACGGGAGAAGAAATACGAGAAAATGGGCGTCGGCAGTTCGTATTTGTTCCGCATCGATAACGAAATGGTCATCGACGCGACGAAACGAGGAAATATCGCACGATTTATCAATCACTCGTGCAATGTAAGTTGATTTTTAAATCATTTTTAAAACCTCACTAACGAAAAACCTTCCTATTTTAGCCGAATTGTTACGCCAGAATCATCACGGTGGAAGGCGAGAAACGTATCGTGATTTATTCCAAACAAAGCATTCAACGAGGCGATGAAATTACTTACGATTACAAATTCCCATTGGAAGACGAGAAAATCCCATGCAATTGCGGAGCACCGTGTTGCCGAGGCAGTTTGAATTAGAGAAGAAAGAGTATGTTGGAATTTTTTCAGTTAGGTTCTTTTTCGTATCTGGGGGTTCCCGCGTAAGATTTCGCTTGTATTCATTAGGGTTGCGCGATTTTTGAGTCTAGATTTTGAGCTGTCGGACGTGATTTCTTGTAACCGTGTATAGACTGATTATATTTATTCTTATTAGGTTCGTTTTGTAATATGATTCGTTACTGCCGTGGCCGATTTGATGTTCAGTTTGTTCATTTTCCAATGTACTCGTTCTCAGGATTTCGGATTGGAATAAATTTACTTCTGTTGAATATCGAGTATTTTTTGAAATTCATGATTCAATCACTGTATTTTGAACTTGATTGGTATGATTGATTGAATATGGTGATCTTTATTTTTAGGATGTTGAGACGAGTGATCGCATCGATATTGGATAAAAACAGGCGGATTACGGTTTGGGAGAGGATGCTCGCAATGGATACAAGGTAATTTTATTGATGAGTATCTGACTTGATCATTCACGTGATCAATTTTCTGTGCGGGCGATATTGACGAGGATAAAGAGAAGCGCGTGAAGAGGACGTTCAAGAAGATGCGTGGAACTGGAGACAAGGGTGAGTGGATCGGCTTTGCACAAGCATTCTTAGCTGGCGTAGCATAGATTGCGCAATATGATTCACCACAGTCTGTGGTTAAACTTTCATAGCAAAATTTTCTTCTATGAATCCTTGATACTCGCTTCAAAGCGATACAGTGGATTGCGCAATTTTTCAAGTCCAATGTCGGCATCGGATGCTGAATGCATCAGGAATTTCATGCATTTCTAATCGATTGCATTGCTGATCGTGATTTCATGCTCTCTGAATCCTTGATTGAATCGAATGATCATTTCATTACGAATCAATAATGACCAAATCGTTTCAGGTCAAACCGGACTGTTCACTGGCGAGAGACGTTGGAAAGACGATGCAGTTTTCGAAGCCTTGGGCACTTGCGACGAATTGACATGCCTGTTGGGGTAAGTTTTCATTATGCTTTCACCAGAAAGCACGAAAAGCCATGTGGAAGCACAGCATGGATAGCCATCATATCAAACAGCTACTGGCAATTCTAATGAAACTTTTCCTTTCAGAATCATCCGCGAACATTTCGAAATACATGGATTCTTCGATTTGGTCGATAAGATCACTATGGTAAGACCAAGTTTGGCTTCTACTGTATAAGATTGAAATCAGTATCGTGCACAGGTATACCCAGATGTCCAGACCCCCCTCTGGCTTTTTTAAAAAATGAAAAATTTGCTCACTTTTGGGGAAAAATTATGAGGTTTTTTGATGCTTGCACGACCCCGGGTGGTAAATTTTAGGGTCTGGCAAGACCCCGGTTAGCAAATC
>JAQIWJ010001476.1:0-11100 GCA_034695185.1 Discolaimus major
TTCGGACCACACGAACCAGACCATCAAAGGCTGAAGCGGCAAAGTCCATTTGAGTATGGCTTCAGAGGCTTTGGACAAGGCTTCGGCATAGCACCGCATTTTCTCGGCATCGAAGGAGAGAAATGGTTTACCGTGTACAATGAATCGTGGGCAGCCGCTTCGGTAAATAAATTTCCTCATATTTTGCATGATAAGAAGCGTATCATCGGGGCTTATGCCCCCAAATCCAAGTTGGCTTGTGACCAGCTTTGATCATATCACAAATCTAACGCACGCCCTTTATTTCAGGCTTTCTACATCCTGCTGGCCTTGTTGTTCTTGTACGACGTTTTGCGAGAGAAACTCGTTCGATACGTGCCGTTCCAATCGCAACCCGCGGTGACGCCCGTGCCACAAGAACCGATGCCACCGAGGCAACAGGAATCGATTCATCACAGGACGCACGAATCGGCGCATCGTCCGAAGCAACAGGAATCGATGCATCACAGGCCGCAAGAATCCACGCATCGTCCAAAGCAACAGCCACAAGAATCGTCGCATCGCAGGCCACAAGAATCGGCTCATCATCCCAGGCAACAGGAATCGTCGCATCCGAGGCAACAGCCACAAGAATCGAATCATCACAGGCCGCACGAATCGACGAATCATCACAGGCAACAAGAATCGTCACACCCGAGGCTACAGCTACAGGATCAATCGTCGCATCCGAGGCAACAGGAAGTGAAGATGGTGGCCGAATGAAGAAACGGTTGGGATGGAAAGAGAATGACCAATGGTCGGTGCGAATCGAGAAACATGTAAATGATCATGGTGAATTTGTGAAATTGATCATCTTCTTCTCGGATGTTCGTGTAATCTCGCATTTCGTGCCTAATTCCATGGTGATGGAACTGGTAAATTGACGACATGAAAACTGGTGTGATTTTTGAGAATTCAGCTAAAGCTGATTTTAAATTTTTTCATATCATGTATATTCATGCGTGTAATGTATTTTTCAGCACGACCATGGAGAGGGGTTCCGGGATTCGGTTACGTCATGAACGGTGGCTGGAATTTACGAATTTGTTCATACGCGTTCCGAGGTTTGGCCTCGAAATGTACGTTCGGCATAATGGTGAACTAGTTTTCGAAAACTTTCTGTCTCCTCGCCTCAGTCAGCCTCGTCGTCGTACGTTGTGACCGAAGTTTGTTGAGACGCGCGTACAGAGAAACACCGTGCCCTTCGAAATTCCTTCATACAAATTTCGTAGGATATTGAGACGTTCGGTCTCTACGTAAATTTCGTCATCTAGCTAAATAATTTGCTCATTCATTTTCAAATGCTAACGATACGTTTTCTTTCAGGCGAAAATTGGTCACGGCCTTTTTGAAATTTGCTCATTTTCTGCTTGGAAAAGTAGTACAGCGTCTCCATGTACTGACTGCGGTGGAAAAAGAGTAGAGAAGAATTTCAAAACGGGAGACAAATGATGGATATTCGCGGATTTATTTGGATTACAATACTTTTATCCATATCATGCGCTGAGAAATCCATCTCGGATTCAGTGATTAATTTATCACTGGCACAAAATACTGGATATTCTTGCTTTATCCGATGCGTGGCAAAATGTATTCACGCGGAAAAGGTAATGGTCGTTTATGACCTTTGGATCCTGAGTCTTACTGTAGCCTCAGTACTCATTATGACCGTTCATAGTAATGGTGATTTGTGACCTTTTCCTGATGGCCTTTCAAAGCCATCGGGCGGATTACTGTAGAATTTTGAACCCTTCGTCATTCGCATGATTTATGGAATTGAAAAAAACACTCGCCCGTATTTGGCTCGAGTGACATTTGGGTGGGTTTCTTCGAAGGCGTATTCTATTTGGCCTTTTTCGAGATCCACCCCCATAATTGGCCATTGTATGCGAAAATGCGTTTTTATCCTATTGCTCATCATGACCTGGAAAAGATGTAAAAATTTCTTATAGACCAGTTCACGGTAGAGAAAGCGGGAAAAATGGACTATGTCAAAACGTAATCTTTGACCGGCTCCCCCCTTGACCTATGGTCACTCACTGCCCGCACAGGCCGAGAGAGGCTGCCCAGCCGGTCAAGGCTTTTGTTTTGATATAGTCTATTTTTCCCGCTCGTCAACCGTGAACCGGTCTATTCGATTCTTATTAGTCATGAGATAAAAAATGTTAGCCGAGATTTGGCTCCATTGTCAAGAGCTGCTCTGAATCATTAGTTTTGAGGCGGTTACAGTAACCCAGCCAATTTTTAGCTTCATTAGCTTTTGCCTGAATCATCACTCGAAACGGTTACAGTAAATCAGCCTTGGCTTCATTGGCTGAAATTAGGCTTTTCCTGGACCCATTTTGAAGCTTATGGGCGTTTTTCGTCTTCCTTTCAAACGTCACGTATTCGACTGGGGGGATCCTGTTTAGTTTTGAAACCTGTCTTCTTTCCTGCCCCCGCATTTTCCTTTTCACTAATAGGTACCGTTTTTCATTTCACCGTCCCCCCCCCCTTTTGGCTGATGAGGTTGTGAGAGAATACTGTAGTAAAATTTCGTAGTGCAGGAGAAATTGTCAAGTTTTTGTCCAGCCATCCCTGGGGACAGGGTAGTGTATGATATTTATTTTAAAATCCTGTCCCTTCCTACGCTTCCTTGTTGGAGAAAGAATATTTACACTCGTGTTTTAGGCTTCCAACTTGGAGAATGGTTCGTGTTTATCCCAATGTCGATTGTATGAAGACAATGAGTTATGCGTAAGTATTTGACTTGCACAGCGTGTTCGTTGAACATGCGGAGTCGGAATTTTTGCCAATTTGCATGCTAAAAATCAACATGAAGTTTTTTCACTGCATTGCGCAATATGGACCTGCATCGATTTGAAATCACGATCTGATTTTTCGTGTGCACAAAAATGCAACGCATGAATAGGATTGCGCAATTTGGAGCTGCACCAATTTTGCAGTCACGTGCATAAAAAATGCGTTTGCATGCAGCTTTGGATGCAAGCTAATCCGATGTTTTCTTTCAGAATTCAACCGATGACCAATGTTGGTCAATATGCAAAGACCTCATCAATACGACAGGTCAGTTTCCGCCCTGCCTTTCCTGCCTATGGAATAATCAACCCCGTATTTCAGGCTCCAAACCAGCCATTCCGGACGGAGTGACAATAAATTACACCTCATCACCGCACGAAGCCGAATTGTATTGGGAAAAAGTACCGGACGCTGATTTATATTTGATCCAATACTTGGACAAAACGGATGCGTTCCAGAAATGGGCTGGGGATAATGGAAACGTAAGGAAAAACTGGCTTCGATTCATCATGGAAATTCAAATGTTCCTCTTTCAGCTGAGCGTGATGAATAAATGGCATTTTCGAAAGCCATCGTTATGCCCAGAATACGTATTCCGAGTTGCGTCTGTCAATCAGTTCGGGGTCAGTGCATTTTCCAGAAATGTGGTCTTGGAAGGTACGCTTTTAAAGCTTTGCAAAAGCATTGCTCAGTTTTCATCAGTTTTTCCAGGTCCGCTTCCATTGATCGAAAACGTCACCTACTCGGTGGATTCGTTCGAACTAATTGAGAAACCGTTCGTTGGTGTGGCGCAGGGAGATCCAACTTACAATGCCACCGTTCGATTATTGATCAATTACACACCACCAATCGGTTGGGATATGGCCACGGAGATCGTTCGTGTTTCACCTCAATTGCATATCATCAATTTACCAATACCCGTCGGAGAACCAGTGGCACCGAGGCTGGTAAGCGTGCATGAAAATTTCGCATGCAAAATTGCGCAATTGCCTTGCAAGATTTGCTTGACACTTGAAAAATTGCGGAATCGCTATGCAGGCATTGAAGAATTGAGCGATTCTTGCTCCAATATAGATTCGCGTATCTCATTTCAGCGATCAGTGGCTGGGAAAGCGCAAATCGAAGTTCTGCTACCGGGAGATTTGGCGTATACTAATGAAAGGACAACAGTATTATTCGCGGTAAGCATCGCCTGTCGGCCATATTGATCATGATCACTGGTCGATCCTTTTTTCCCAGGTGACTAGTCTGTATACAAAATGCAATCCAGGACGACCGTATCCGTATCCGATCGATGAAATACCGTTCATTATCGATTTCAATTGCGCGGATTTCGATCGGAGTCGTCGATTTTGTCCCGGTGCTAAACGTGAGTATCGCATTTTGGCCTGAATTCAGCCGTGATCGCGTGATTCGATTTTAGCCATCATTCCGAAATGCGATTGGATCGCATCCACGAAACACGAATTCGAATGTTCGAACGGAACAGTGATCAATACGACGTTCACATTTACGCCGAAATCAGAAAATCAATCGATATTGTATTACGCCATTAAGTACGGAGAAGTGACGCACGTGGACGGGGCACCGTTGATGCCGATTTACGCGCCTTTCCTAAACGAAACGATGCTTAAAATTTCGGTAAGCAAATTTTGAGTATTGGCTGATCGGGGTGCTAATCGATCGATTTTCAGGCCGATTCAACATCGTTCCCAATGTTGGATTTACGACTGAATCATAATTACCAAGTTTGCATTTGCGCCGTATTGGAGAATTTCACTGAACATTTGATCAATTGGAATATTACGACTCGATTCGCCATCGATTTATCCGGTCCCAGCAATATTTGCGGCGTGGGAAAAACGTCCGCGGATACGACCACGGTAGCGTTGACCATACCGTTAGCGTTGATCTTATTGGTGGCCGTCCTCATCGTGACCATGCTGTGTTTGAAAATGAGGCGGCAAAACGCCAAATCGTTAGCGGAATTGGCCGATTTGGATAAGAACGGGAATTCGAATATGGGTTACGATAATGGATACGTGGATATGCCGAGATTATACGATCGTTGGGAAATACCCAGATCGCATCTGATCGTACACGATGATCAGAAATTGGGGTCGGGCGCATTTGGGGCCGTTTATAAAGGTAATGCATACTGTAGCCATCAGCATGCAATGCAAAATTTCGCATTGACGGCATACTGTAGCCGCATGCAATTCAAAAATCCACACGTCCTGTTTAATTTCAGGCAAAATCCGTGGCCGAGCGTTGATGAATAAGAAAACCCAATCGGTATTGGCCGAAAATTGGATGGCAGCCGAGGATTGCGATGTGGCGGTGAAAATGTTACCTGGTAAGCAAATTTTCCATTAGCCTATGCTCGAAGGACATGCAATCATTTTTCAGAATACGCGGACGAAGGTGCCAAATCGGAATTTCGCAAAGAGATCAACCTGATGAAACAATTGGGTTATCACGAACGATTGGTCAATATGCTGTGTTGCATCACTGCCGAAGAACCGTTGTGTTTGATCGTGGAATTCTGCGGAGACGGTGATCTTCTGCATTATCTCAGGGATCGATGCAAATATATGGTCAAGGTAAGGGGGCATTTTTTAATCTGAAATGCACAAAATTGCGCAAATGCAAGTTTCGCAAAATTCAAATCTGCACAATTTGCTACATTCAAAATTGCTCAATCTCACATCAATCAAATCATCCGATATTTCAGTTGCAAGATCAAGGCGTGGATTTGAGCGATTTACCAGACGATCACGATGTGGATTTGAATTACGTACTCTCCATGAAAGATCTGCTTCAATTCTCTTGGCAAATATGCGTGGGATTGGTGAGTTGAAAATTTGCTCGATCATTGGCTAAGCTGAAATGAGTTGTTTTTCAGGAATATTTGAGCGAAAAGAATTACATACATCGAGATGTAGCAGCGAGAAATGTGATGGTAGACGCTGGAAAGAGAGCCAAGGTAAATTGCGTAGACGCTAAAATTGCGCAATATTGATGATCGATCGTTTTCAGATCGGTGATTTCGGATTATGTCGATATTCGTGCAGTGATCCGATTTATATGGGCAAAGGTGGACGATTACCTTGGAAATGGATGGCATTGGAAGCGATTAAGGATTATGAATTTACATCGAAATCCGATGTGTAAGTGAAATTTGAATTTACGAAATTGCGTCGGGCTAAATGATCATCTTTTTTCAGATGGTCATTCGGAGTGCTCCTGTTCGAAATTGTCACATTGGGCGGAAGTCCTTATCCGGGCATTGATCCGAGTACGATGGAGAAATATTTGGACGACGGGAATCGATTGGCACAACCGGATAATTGTCCGGATGAATTGTAAATATTGATCCTTGATATATACTGTACTCGTAAACAGCATTCTCAATTTTTAAGCTACATGATCATGAGAGAATGTTGGCACGCGGATCCGGAGAAACGTCCGACGTTCAGTCAATTGCGCGATCGATTATCCAAACAATTGGAGACCATTACGGAGGATTATTCCTATCTACACCTGAGCCAGAATCGGGATTATTACAATATGTACAATAGTCGACAGCAATATCCGACTACATTCGCTCCGATCACGTACGGAGACGAAGATCAATTCGATACCGATCACGCATCGAGAACGTCGAATGGTCCGAATGACATTGCGTCGACCAGTTTCGTCAATCCAACATTCGTGGACGGGGACGGTGATCGATCGAATAGACATTTATCCGTGATCAAATCCAGCAGTTATCCCGCCTGCGATGATTCGAGACGAGTGAGCGGTGATAGCGGCGTCACGTCGGATGCAATGAGCGTCAATTCGACCGAGGATAATGCGCAAATGATCGGTATCGGTGCACGAATGCACAGGGATTCCAGTGGTAGTGATCAAATGTTAATCACGTCCGCATCCTATTCACCGTCCGCGTTGAAATCGTTCAATGGCAATGGATCGAAATTGAATAAATTCTTAAAATTCAAACCATCGTCGACCAATGTGGAACGTCTGGATACGTTGCCCGAATCCAGTACCACTTCATCATTGTCAGGGACAAATAATAGAATCGATCATTCGGATATTGGTGCATTGAATCCGATTTATATCGATCATTTATTAACGCCTGATTTATTGATTTCTGACGATCGCAAAATTGCGAATGTAAGTTGAGTTTGTATGCATGGGGTATTGTATTCGAGGTGCCTGTTTTATGCGCGTTTTGCTCATCTCGACCTTCTCAATAATGCTGTCATATAATTCGGAGCTTGTTTTTATATCGATTCTTTCGAATGTACAGTGATTTTATTGATTATATCCGTAAAATTTGGATGCTGATCATTGCGATTTTATATCTGAATTTGAATTTAGCATGAAATATGATTTTAACTGTCGCAATTTGCATGATCATTATTTGTACCAAACACGAAATTCATCATTTTGAGTCTTGTGATCATCATCGGAAGTCTTATTCGGTGAAAATGGATCACCGATCAATGTGGTATTGATTGCGATCGCGTCCGTAATTGCGATTGCATTGCTGATCGATGCGTTTGCATCGTGAAAATTTGCATCGGAAATCACTTGAATATGCAATGCTTCTTCCGCCCATGGTTGAACTCTTCTCGTCCTTGCTGGACATGGGCAATATTTTGCATCCGGTGCAGCTTCTCCACGATCACCTGTCAGGCCTGGTTGACCGTTCGAACCAGCCGGTCCAGGTGGACCTGGATGACCAATTGGTCCGGTATCTCCAACAGGACCCCTAAGTCCGTTTTTGCCTGCAAATCCTTTATCACCAATGGTCCCTGCTGGACCTTGAACGCCTTTTTGTCCTTTCACATTTCGGATTTGAGATATGGCATTGCCAGGCGGGCCTTTGGGGCCTGCTTTACCCAATGCTCCTTGTGGGCCTGGGGGTCCGGGTGTACCCGCTTGACCAGGTTGACCGTCCTTGGCCGAGATTCCTGGTTGACCGTCTGAACCACTCATTCCTTGGGGTCCTGAAATGACCACGCTTGCATTGCAATGGTCATTTTTGAATATGCATACCTGCGAGTCCAGCTGGCCCTGGTGGACCAGGTGGTCCATTCGGACATACGTGACACGTCGTATTTCCAGAAATCGATTGCGAAGAACCGGCATCGAAACCTGGTATTCCGTCAACGCCAGGCACACCGTTCAGACCTGGCTCCCCTCTGGGTCCGGGCGGACCAGGCGGTCCAGCAGGGCATTTGGTATTCACCGCACCGCAATCTGCAAATGCATTTTAGCAATTGCCATGATCACGGGCGATATTTTTGGCTTACTGCAATTCCCGATATTCAACAGATTCGATGAGAACGCGGACAACGGTTCTTGTAAAACTGCTTCTTTTATGCCGAGATTCTCGAAATTAGGTAACGTTGGGAAATGCGCATCCAACGGTACGAATGCTTGGGATCGTAAAAGGGCCAATAAATCTGCATTTGGTGATTGTAGTCCGAATCCGATTCCGCCGTCCTCACCTGCTCCCGTTTGGCGTGCATGGCGTTGATGTAATGTTAAATTCGTGAAATCTTGCCAAATTTGATTCGTGATCGCCTGAAATAGCGGTTACAGTATGCCATGCTTGTGAAGGCCAGCCTGCAAGTTGTTTCATCGGTCGAAAAAAACAGCCGATGCATAGCAAATAATAGAGTTTTCCTGTACAACGAATCATGCTCGATCACCTGGTGCTGTTCAAATCGATCAGCAATCGATACATGGAAAATCGATATTTCTGATCAAGTCTGTAAGCACTGATCAGATTTCAAAATAAAGCTTGATTTTTGGAATCAGCATGCTTAGTTGTCTCAGAAAATATGCATTTCGAGCACCTGTCGTGTCAAAATCGATTTTTGAAATTTCAATGCTATGCTTTAGCACTTCAACTTTGAGCAATGATTATTTTGCATGAAATAAAGCAAGATTAGACATGTGGATATATTTTCATGCATAATCGATCATGCTCTATCGATTGGCGTCGTCAAAATTGATCGATCACGCTTGTATCAGAAATCGATATTTCTGATCAACTTTTGAAATACGCGCGATATTTGAAATCTGACAACGCCGAAAGATGCAGAATGATTATCTTATTAAGGAAGCCTGCCAGGTTCCTAGTTATACCACCATTAAACTCAGCAACTCACATCGAATTGCGCAATTTCGTCATTCAATTCTTTCCATATGGTAGTGGTTTCAGAGAAAATCATCGATGTTGTCACGAAGCTAACGAGAAATGAAGAAATACTCAATGCGGCTGCAAGGGCTGCAGCTATTCGAGCTTTATCCACATGCCCGGAAACTAAATCGCAATTCAGCCTGGCCATTTTCGTGCACTCAAGAAACTTGTATCTTGAGGAAATGGCTGCGAAGGAATTGTCACGCGTGTCATTGGGTCATGAAGGGACGAGAAAGGCATTGAACTTTACAAAATGGCTGAAAATTCGACCTAAAAATTGTGTCATTTTATGATGACTCTGTGAGAAAATGCATTTTCTCGTGTCACGAAAATGTGCCATTTTACACCGTGTAGTGCAAAAAAAAATAGAATATGGCCAAATATGATGCAAAATATCGATTTTCAGCACTGATCGATCGATTATCGATCACCCCTTCTGCTCATATCTTTTCTGTACAACGGTGCCGTACCAGCCATGGAAGTCTTTTTCATCACCGGTTGATGAGTGATCCTGGACGACGGTCCGGCGGGTGCTGAGATTTTCCTAGTCGCACCGTTCTGGACACGATTCCCATTCGCCACGATAGCGTAGGATGAAGTACTGTTTTTCCTCTTCGGCGGCGTCGGTGGTAATGGAATTAATTTCGATTTATTATTATGCGGTGCTGATAAAACTCGAACTTCCGTTTTCAACGCGTGTTTGGGCAATTCGGTCTCATTATTGCTAGTGATGATCGCTCGTTGCTGATAAGATCTCGGGGGACGGTAGAAATTATTCGTGCCACCGATCGAGCCGTTCCCGATGGTCGGTGATGCAACTGCGATTTGCGGGACGATGAATTCGTTGCATATCTCGAATTCGTGACTTTGTTCCAAATGGTTTGTTCTTATCAATGCGTACGACGGTTGACGATCCAACGATGTCGTTTGGGGGATCTGAAAGAGCGGTTACAGTATGCCGTCCGCATGGCGTCTTGGCTTTTCTGCGCAGGGCCCTTGGGACCCTGCCTGCAGCTTGCTGCTACAGTATGCCATCTGTCATTCTGAATTGTTCAAAATTCAATGCTATTTTCAGCATTCGTGGAAATTCAGGATGTAAAAATTGTTTTTACAGCCTCCCAAGAGGCAGCAGATTTGAAATTTCGAGCAGCTGTTGGCGAGAATTTAGACTAGTCGTTGCGTAATCGAAAACTTCTCGCTGCCAAACAGGAATGCGAAGCCCCGGGGGTAAAAACAGAATTTCTGGCCAACATTTGAGAGAAATTCAGACTAAACAGCTTTGGGTATTTGGAAGAAGAAGCATAATTACACCTACTTGGTGTCTTTTTCTGAACATTTGTATTGGACTACCGAATAATGTAGTCAATAATCCCGGCCTATGTACGAGACCATTATCAGTGGGCGATTTTCGGACACCCATTCGTCTTCTAGTTACGAATTTTTGAAAAAATGATTCATCCTTATTATTGTTATTCATAACTTTCGGTTCCACGTCCATGGATTTAGCAGGGTTACTGGTTCTTTTTCAGTCTGATCACGGTCTGTTATTTTTATTCTACCCCAAGAGGGTGTAGAATGAAGAATGAAGTTCGTTTTCTAGAATCTTTATGGTGCCCATCTTTTTCCCTTTTTTGGGGGGACTAAAAGTCTGATGACCGAGATGATTAGTGGGTCTTGTTTGATCGAGTACCGTATTGAGGCGTGTATTTTTTCCCCAAAACTCCAAATTCCTAATGGCCTCGATTACGTCAATGCATTGTAAAGAAGCTTTTGCGCAATGGAAAAAGTTGGCTTTTTGCAACGACTCTTCTGAATGGCCTTGATGAAAGTTGGCCTTTTGGATATTTTGAAAATGAGCAAACTCACGACGTCAGCTTGGAAGATTTTTTTCCAAAACGCAAGCTATCAATCAAATAAATGACAATGCTTATTATCATGCAAAAACATTCGGAAAATTTCCCTCAGTTTTCTCAAGGCAGGTGCGTAGGAATAATCCAGTAGCAGTTGTCACGAGGATAAGTGGGTGCAAAATAAACAATGAGAGTGCTAAAAATGACTTT
>JAQIWJ010001477.1:0-11096 GCA_034695185.1 Discolaimus major
GTCCGCCAACGTACATGCTTTGCTTCATCTTGGACCAACAATTCGTCAATTGACCAACGTTCGCAAATTCGAATCGAATCAAATATCGCTACCACTCGACCACACGACGCGTTCACAATCGAAGACAATGAGCTCTCCACTCCTCAACGCCGCATTTTATGCACCCCTTGGTTCAGAGTAAACTGATCTCGAAACGTTGACGTCACAAGGACCGTCCATTCCAATGCGTATGGTTCAGAGTAAATTGATTTCCCATAATTCCCATGACATCTATATTCCATCCACGGTTGCCAAATTTTTCCATCAAAATTAATGCATTATTGGGCCATGATCGGAAATTTCATTGATTTGGAATTTAATCAATTGCTTGATCAGATAAAGAAAAAACAACAATTTACACGATAAATGGACTGAAAACACGTTTTCTATGATAATTTGACATTCTGATCAGCATCAGGTTTGCTCGAGAATGCATATTTCAGAACTTGATCAGAAATATCGATTTCTGATAAGAGTCATGATCGATCGCTTTTGACGACACCACGAGATTCTCCGTACTTGATTGTATGGAAAAACACGTCGATATGTCCCTATATCATAATTATTGATCGAAAAATCGCCATCGCAAATCGATGATCGAGCGGTTACAGTATGCTCCATACAAAAAACGATAAAATCCAAGTATCGACGGAAGAAAATACGCGTTTTCTGGCATAATCAAGCATGCTCGTCCCAAAGGTGTTGTTGATTTTCGTCTATCGCGGGTTATTGCCAAGTTGATCAAAATTATCGATTTCTCAAATACCGATTTTTGAGTGATCAGACCGTGATCAATGCGAAGAGCACGATCGATTGTAGGACAACACCCCAACAAGGCTCCGGTAGCTTCGTTTTTATAGAAATTTCATGATGAAAATAATATGTACGGTGGATAGGAAATTTCAAAATTTGGGATTCTCAAATACGTGTGATTAATGAACGAGACATTCATTTTCTGGGTGGAGTTGACGTGCTAATTCTGAAAATCACTTTCATTTCGTCGTCGATCGTTGGTTTTTCTCTCTGTTGAATATTTCAAAAGTTGATCAAAAATATCGATTTCTGATGTAAGCGTGATCGAACAGTTTTGATAACGCGAGCATGTTCGATTATACAGGAAAACATGCTTATACGTCGTCTCAATCATTTAGTGATGAGGATATATCGATGCCAATTTGCAATGCATACTGTAACCGCTCACGAATTTTCAAACGCTTCACAAGGTGAAAAATCATTCAATGCACATGGTCAGTGGGCGGATTATTGGATAATTGATTACGGAGAATCTGGTAGAATCCATTAGTCATAGCCATTTTGCGATCATAAATTGACAGTACCTCGATCGATACTACAGGCGTACTGTAGTATTTGAAGTTGGCGGTCTTTTGTCCGCCGTAGCACGGTCACGTTGATTTATTGTCTGCAAGCTGGCGGTATTCCCAAATTCTCCAAATTTTCCGTATTTTTTTCTCTTCCTATTTTCACAATATCCCAATTATATTTTCACTGCCAGTATTCCACATACCCTCCCTCGATAATTATTCCTAAAATGGCAGATAACGCCAACGCCGGAACGCCGCCCGGAAGAAAGGTTTTACGAAAAATGGAATCGACGAGAGGCAATTTTTATACGCTCAAGACGAAAATTGGCGAAAATGGTATTCCTCGTCTTACGGGTCAAACGGACGATTTTATTGATTTTACCACGGATCAATCGGATCCGAAGGGGTTTATTTGGCAAAAATTCAAGAAGCCGAAAGATGCGCCTACGAGGTAATAATGTTGAATGTAATTTTATTTTATGGAAATTACTGGATGTCTAAATTTTAGAAATGGCAATGCTGCGACGAATGCGGAGTCTACAGCGGTTCAAAATAAACCAGGTCAGTGAGTTAGTATATTTTTAAATATCCTTTAATTATGTAGTCTTATTTCAGGGGGAAAATTACAAGCATTGAAAGAAGAATTAGAGCCGAAAATGCGTCAGCAACGGAAAGAAGGATTGATGAAGCGTTGTGCCTTATGGGAAAAGGAACATGCGGATTCAAAACGCGCCAAAAAGCAAAGCAGTAGCCATTCTGATCGTCCAAGCAACGGCGAATGCAATGGTGACGGTCATTCCGAAATGCCAGATTCAGTGGCGAATTCTGGCGGTATTATTCACATGAATGGAGCTGATCAAGGTATTCTATTGCTGTTTGGATTCTTAGACAGCGGTTTTGCATCGGAAACCGATTTTCAGAATCCGAACCTGCTGATGGCGTTCGAAGCCACCAACGCCAGCCGGACAATACGGATGACGATTCTGAGGACGGTAAGTTGCTGGTTTTAATGATATTGATTGGTGATTTACTTTCCTTTCATTTCAGACTTCCTTCACATCGACACGAGTTCTCCAGACAAAATTACGAGCCCAGCATTCTGCAATGGTGCAGAGTCTGCTCATGAGGATCAGCTAGAAGAGAGTAGTAAGTACAGCTGTATTCTTCAGCAACCTGATGCATAAAAGATTTATTGCAGTGGATCTGGATCAGCCGAACGCGAAGAATGCACCGAGTTCGTCTAGTGTAAGTACTGGTGTTTGTTTGCAGAATTTGCCCTGTTAATTCCTTATTCTAGACACCAATTTCCAAATGCTGGTCGATATTTAACCGTCGCAAGCGAATGCATTCCTATAGCAGTGGGCCGCAAGACGAATCATCGTCATCAAGCACACGCCAGATTCCTGGAATCAACCGAAGCGATGCTAGTGTGGACAAGTAAGCCTGTTCTTGCTTCTCATGATTCAAAAATCCAAGATATCCTGTTTCAGGAATACAAGCATCATTATGGCGAGGCAACTTTTGGCCGGAGTGGTTTCGGATGGAGACAGTCAGCCACCAACTACGCAAGATATTCTGAACGTCTGTTCTGGGCAGTTTTTAAATTCAGGTAAATTTCGCAGTTCGAAAGTTTTGATGGTCTTTACATCTACCTTTGTTTTTAGTCCACAGGAGTCAAGTTTCGAAATCTAGCGTCGTGTATTCAGGATGTACCACGCCCAAAGATGGAAAGTGAGTCTATTGCTTCGGTTGGAAGCGTTGCTTGACTTTTTTGAATTTTAGGGAAATACGATCGTCGTTTGATCTCTTCGATGACTCGGAGGACAACAATTTTTCAAACGCTGATGAGGCCAAAGCGGCTCATTCTCCAAACAACGCAGTGGAATCACCAGAAGATGAATTAGGGTATAGTTTTTATTTTCTTTCCATATCAGCATTGTGTGAGCGCAATCTTGTTTCAGGCTGTTTGCCATTGAGAAGATCTCGAGTGGACGGCATCGTATTTATCATGAACGGCTGATTTCATCAAACCACGAGAGCGAGGATGATTCTGGCGATGAAGGAGAAGGTAATAAATCTTTCTCGTTGCAAGAGATCATTCCTGAAAAGGAACCATTGTTCTAGATGAAGATGAACCTGATTCTGATGCTGATGATGCTGACGAGAACGAGGATCTCGACGAGAACGAGGAAGGCGAGGAGATTGATGAGGAAGAAGCTTACGCACGCGACATAAGGTAATTTTATCAGCTATAATGTCAAGCTGAAATTGGAAAGTTCCTTTTTCAGGGAGATTCGCAAATATTTCGACGAGGAAGCTGAGCTGTCGGGAAGCGATGTGGAAGAAAACGAGAAAGAGGATGGCGATGCGGTGGATCAAGATCACTACGAACCAGAGACTGGTGACCAGGACGAATTACCAACCGAGGACATTTTGCGTGATCAAATTGGCCGTATGCATTGGTAAGATTGATTATTTGATTTTTGTCAACACTCTCCAAAAGGATCATTCTTTTCAGGAAGCAAATGATGGAAGAAGATAAACGGCAATTGCTGCGGTACAAGGAAGCATATCTGCGTAATGACAAAGCGGCTGACTATCGGTTTCGTTGGAAGAGGAATGGTAAGCATTTGCAGTGATAAGTTCTTTGATATTGGTCAACATTTCCGAATTTTCAGGTGCTGAAGATGACGACGATTTCGGGCATGGTATCGCATTCGATGGAGAAGATGCGACTCAGGATCCGGAAGAGCCAGATGAAGAATGGCAGAATACGCTACGTCAACGAGCCAAGTGGATCAGTAAGCATGTAAGAAAGATGTTTTATTGAAAATCTTCGGCAGCTGACGATTGTATTCCTTACAGGGAACGGCGGTGGAAGACGCTTTACTCGAAGTGCAAGACGTTATCGGCGATAGTGAATTGTTCAATGCGGCAAAAGCCGCGTTGACTCGGACGGCTCTCGATGGAGAAGGTATGGATCCAATTGTTCATATGGGATTGTACTAACCCAGACCTCTTTTCAGGTGAACCACTCCCAATGCCATCTGTGGACGCATCAATGCAAGCTCAGTCCGGTTTACCAATGCAAGCGGTAAGTTGAGTTTAATCTGCGTTGAACTCTACTCAAGTGACGCTAGTTTAGATTCTTGGAAGCTTCCACTCGAGAAGGGAATCACTTTTGAATCGAAGCAAGCGCGTATTGGAATATTTATGCAAGGATGGAACTTCTGGCACGATCGCTATCCGTGGCAAAGCTCCAACTTTTTTCGCAAATGTGGCTTCAAAGAATGCAAGGATTGGAGAAGAGCAATTCCAGCATCGAGTAAGTCATGCCGGTTTAGTTTATGAGAGCAATTAATTAAGGCATATTCTTTCAGGTACCTGTAAACGGTATCATACCATCGGCTGAGAAAGATCGCAAAACGGTCAGGAGCAATATTGGAAGCGTTTTCGATGCGCTCAAAGATTAGTTACTTTCATCATGATCGATTTTTACATGTTAGCTCAGTTTTCACTTTTTGACTTTGTTGGCTTTTCACTTGCGTGATTAAAATTCAGACATTGATGAGTGTGTGTTGTTTGCCTGTGGCGAGAATATCGCTTTGATATCTTGATTGATTTCTGATATCTGTGTCATAACGACTCCGTTTTCAGGTAATCAAAGTGAATTATTTCGAAGATGATTTCGGATATGCAAGATATTTTGGACGTCCCGCAGCAAGATCAATCGGTGACGAAAGAAAGCGTCATGCAGGGTGATCAGAAAAAGATGAGCCATTTTCGACTTTTGTCTTTGTGATCGGGATTGATCAGATGTGATTCGCGTTTCAGAAGAAAGCCAAGAAAGCGCTGGAGCTGACGTTCAAACGTCCGGAAGGAATGAGTCGTGAAGTATACAATCTCGTGAGAAGAGTACACCAAAGGTATGTCCCATGTCTTGCTAATTAGTTTGATAATGAACGCATCTTATTTTCAGTGATGTCGCACCATTGATACCAGCTATCACGTCATCGAAATTGGGCGGTTACAAGCACACGAAAGCTCGTCTTGGATTACGTCGTGTACGACCGTGGAGTTGGATGCCGTTCAATAATCCTGCTCGGAAGGTATATGCTTGCTTTTGACATTAGCTGATGGGATGCTAAATATTACCGTTTCAGGATAATTTGCAACTGCATCATTGGAGACGGGTTGAAGATGAAGGACGCGAGTATCAGTTCGGTCGTTTCAACAAGGTATGTGTTTATTATTACTTCAGGTGAGCATGTGCAATTTGCTACTGTTTCAGGTTTTGGAAGTGCCGACGTATACGGCTGACGAATACAACAAACTTCTCGTGGACAGAGCGTGGTCGAAAGAAGAAACGGATCATTTGCTGGAATTATGTGGAAGGTTTGACCTGAGGTAAGCGTTGCAAGTATACATTGAGTCCAGGCGAATAAGTTTGCCAATTTCAGGTGGCCAGTTGTATGGGATCGTTGGGACAGCAGTCGATTTCCTACGAAACGCACCATCGAAGATCTAAAAGAACGGTATTATTCTATTTGCAACCAGCTAACGGCGGTGAGAGTATTTTTGAAGCATGAATTCTTGTGCATTTACATTGGATGAATTTTAGGCGAAAACGCCGACTAGTGAGGCGGGACAGCTGATTTATTTCGACGTCGATAATGAACGTCGTAGAAAAGACCAATTGATCAAATTATGGAACCGGACGCCTGAGCAGGTAATGGAATTGATACATCATCAATTCTGATAGTAACATCGATCACTTTGCAGGCTGCCGAGGAAGAATACCTGCTTCAAGAACGTCGGCGTATTGATGCGAGAAAACAAGAACGAGAACGCAAAGCACAAGATCTGCAGAAGCTGATATCGGCCGCGGAATTAGCACCGCCTGCTCCAATTTCAACGTTGGTACCGTCCACAGCACCCAAGAAGAAATTGCCCAGGGTATCATCAACCCCGATGGCACTGGTTGATACAGGGGTAAGAAGTTTTAATATGATTACTAGCATGATGATAAAATCCTCTTCTTTTGTAGACGCTGGAGACGTCGTCTGGATTGAAATTCCCCGAATTCCGTGGCGCTGGAGTTTATCTCCGAAGTCAACGTATGAAGTTGCCAGCAACGCTTGGTCAGAAGAAAGCCAAGGCGATTGATCAATCTGTTGAGAAGTTGGGCTTGGGTAAGCGTATTTTTCATTGGCAGCTGATGCCAAAATGATTCAGTATTTCCTCGTTTCAGAACCACACCCAATGGCGTCAGACGAAATCGTGAACCAGTTCAATGACCTTCGTTCGGACGTCGTGTTACTGTATGAAATGAAGTCGGCATTGGCCAATTGCGAATTCGAATTGGAGACGCTTCGTCAGGATTACAATAATTTGACCGGAAAGGTACAGATATTCATGATGGCTTATTAGCAGAAGTTGCTGTATTGATCTCTGCTTCAGGATTTGGTTATTCCGAGTCGTTTACGTCTGAACAGTGACAACGGGAATGCGGAAACCACCGTCACTTCACCGTTCAAGCGAAGGATTGCGGATGCTATCGACGTCAGCAGTGGACCAATGCCACCGGTAAGCGTTTTGCATAGCTTCACTTGCAAAGTCTCACGTATGCTTTGCATTACAGCGAAAGCGTAAAGCATTCGACCAGGCACCTGGCCTGAAGAAATTCAAGAAATTATGAATTGGAAGATGATCTGTATGATCAAAGTGGATGATAAGAAATCATCACATGATGATGTCTCCATATACATGTGCATGTAGCTGAGTGAGAGTTCCTATTTTCAAGTAAATTCACTCTTCAATCAGTTTTGCATCATCCGATTCATGAATGCGGTTGAATGACCGTTGATATTTGATGTTTCTAGCTACTGATGTTTAGCTTCGATGCTTGCCCTTGTTGAGTAGCATTTAGAATGCCGAATAGCTAACCTGGGTGAAATGCCAGAGACGAGTTTTTGTCAGATGTCTAGGTAATAGTTGTTGATATCTGATTGGCATATCCATCAATCATGTTTACTAACTTTTATTCTCCGGCATTTTATGCTGTGTAATAGTTTTAACTAGTGGGTTGGCACCGGTGCCAGCCTAATTTTTTTGCATCCTGGTTGAATTCGTGCTTGATACGCATCAATCACCCTTGTAGATGGGTCCGGACTGCGAATTTCATCTTGCGATTCGCATTTTGCCAATAAAGTTGGCTTTGTTCCGGATGCGGAACTAGTTTGTGGATGTTTCTACGTGGATCGTTTCGAAGACCGGTGCATTAGATGCACTGTTAGGTTGTCTTCGTTTCCAAAGCGATTTCCGTATGAAACGCTTGGGTATTTTACCAGCCATGTTTTTGCTTCATTGCACAGCTGATAAAACCTTTTGATCGGCGTTTGCCGAGGGGCAAACGGTGGGCGTAGATATTGATGATAAAACGGCGTCCGCGTGCTGACTGAATACCGTTTTTCGAAACTAGTATAGCTGGAAATCGAAAAACTGCTCTTTTTCAGCCTCTTTCGTCTACACATGTGGAATTCGTAATAACAAATTCCAAGAGGCCGACCGTTCAGTTGGGTGAACCATATCGTACAAGGAATATTCGAAATTTTACAATTCTGGCGACCTGAACGTTGAGTATCCGATTATCGCCTGATCAATTCCGATATGGCCGATCAAATGGTCACTTGTCCAATTTGTAATCGTCAAGGCAATATTGAGGACGAATTCGGTATACATTTGAGCATTTGCCGAAAAGTAAGTACTGTGCTTGTTATTCACACTTCCTTTGCGACCATTGGTCAGCAGCTGGGGTCATTTTCTGACCCCTCCCCCAAACACGCCTCATGATTGCCTTAAGTAATACAATAAAGGTTTTTCATTTTAGAATTTGTGTTCGACCGATACGCTTTGGGACTGCTGCTACAATTCGATGCACGTCTTACCGATACGTGAGCGATTTCGTCATCTGGACAATTGCCCGGATCGTCCCAATTTCGAGAATGTCATGGCCGATGCCAATTATTCGAATGGACAAAACGACGTTGGTACGCCGCAAATCAGCAACGTCGCCGCCAAGGCTCCTACGATTATCAGTTTTGATGCTATTCCTCCGAATATGGTAAGCTGCTTTTCGATTTCATTCTGCCCTTAGCATCATGGACAATGAGCCATCGTGCTGATCAGCCAGATACAATTTGATCAGGTACTAAACAAAGCCCCTCTTTACAGATGCAACGTATTATCGCCAGCACCAACGTTCGTTGATCGAGCCAGTTTCCTTCATCGAAATCGTGCCACAATTTTCGATTCAATCGATGGCATTATGCTGGAATGGTAATGCGAGGATATTTCATTGGAATGGTGAGGGGCTGTAATTTGCTGCAGGATTGAGTTAATAGGTTTTTTGCTTATGCATTGAGTAATATTTTTTCCATCAACTCATCCTTCATTTCTGAAGGAGCCATGAGGTCATTTTGAGCTAATCACAGCAGATTATTGCTTCTTGTAAGGATAGGATAGGATACACAGTGTTTTCATGCGTCCAATGTATGAGGTTAGTTTTTTTTGCATTTGAGTTGAAAACAGACTGAGTGAGCCGTCTTTTTGGATAGCAGTTGTAGTGATTTTTCTGTTTCTCCTATATGTGCAGTGATGTGATTGAGATGATTGCATTTTCCCCACTTTTGATTGGTTCACATATTTTCGTGCTAGGCTTTTCTACTTTCTCGTTCTCATCAGTGAGCATAGTTTGATGCATTCAGGCAAAATTTTTGTGTCACTAAAATTTGCTGTGCTAGGATGATTTTGATAATCATTGATTATTTTGCCAGTATGATGTACGTTTATGCTGGACATACACATCCGTATGATTAGTGGAAATATAATGATTAGCTTCCGTAGGCGTGCGATTATGAAATTATTACACAAGAACTTCTTAAGTCCCATGTGATCAGTCGAACAGGACGTTTATGTTGTTCAGAAATCAGTATTTCACGAATCGATAATTTTGATCAATTTGTTAATTAGTGATCAGAAGTCAATTTATATGCGATCATTCGAAAGAGCATAGTCACTTGTATACGAATCCCTGCTCAAATGTACAAAATTGCGCAATTTTGTTGTTCGGAGAGCCTTTGAAAATTGATCTTGTGTAGCGGTTACAGTATGCCATGAACGCCAGAAAAGTGATGCCAAAAAATAGCATTCATTTTAGAACTGTCGAACCTCATCCCAAGGGCATTATTCAATTGATAATCCTGATTCATAGATGTTTTCCGGTAGAGTCGATGATGCTCTACCCACTGATCACGTCAAACTCGATCAGCAATCGATATATAGGAAATCGATAATTTCGATCAACTAGCCGATTATCAATCACACCGGAAAATAAATGCGATTTTCGTAATCAGCATAGCTAATATACTCGGAAAACACCTTTACACCTCCGGGTTTCAGTTAAAAGGAGTCTGGGAGCTGGTTTGAAAATTTTAGATTGAAGCGGTTACAGTACGCCATTGAACGCAAAAAGGCGAAGTAAAAAAGCGTACACATTAGAACTTTCGGAGCCGCTCTCAAGGGCATTATTCAATCGATAATCATGATTTACACATGCACACCGATAGAGTCGATGATGCTCTATCTGATGATCACCTCAAAATTGATCAATAATCAATATTTTGGAAATCGATTATTTTGAATCAACTTCTCTGACATATTTGCTACTGGAAAACTATTGACACCACCATGATCAGCGTGCCAAAATATCCTATAAAAACCGCTTTCAGCGCACTTATCGTACAAATTATCGATTTTAGAAATTTAGAATTTCACTGATATTTTTACATAGAAATGATGCTAGATGTGGCATATGGGTATATTTTGCTGGATAATCGAATACGGAGAATCGATTAGTGAAGTCAAAATCAAGCTATCGCCTCCCTATCAGAAATCGATCCTACTTATCGGATCTCTAAATATCAACCGCACAGCAAAATAAACGTGATTTTTAGAATCAGCATGACGGCTTGTCCCCGAATTTATGTGCGTTTCATTCGTGTCACACGTAGATTAGAATTTCATATTTTGAAATCGCCTATTCTCCAGTACACAATACATACTTGGATTCAAAAATTTCTGTAAAAATGCAGGCGCATGAGCAATTTAAGCGTATTTTCCTATACAATCGATCATTCTGTATCCATTGATCATGGGCCTGATCACTTGGAAATCGATATATCGGAAATCGATATTTCTGATCAAGTCTGCCAATAATGATCAGATATCAAAATAAAGCTGATTTTTTGAAACCAATTTATTCCAGAAAATATGCACTAGGATCATCAATCATATCAAAATCGATTTTAAATTTTTTTACCCACATTCAATTTTTATGTATTTTATTTTGATTTAAAAAATCGATATTTGACCATTTTTCCATTGAAATCATGATTGACGTGGAATTTCTGTAGAAAAGCCCACCGTTGCCAACGGTTGAGGAGGGGCGGAGTCATCTGTGATTGGTCAGAGAGCAGGAAGAAAATCACAATACACTGTACCGAAGTGGGGAAAGGTTGCATTTTTACGAAACGTATTCATTGTCTTCGAGTGTTTCCATCGTGAACGGCTGTGCGGCGGATCGAATTGTGGAGAATATCGAAGATGTCGTCTCAAAAATCGCAATCGATTCAACAACAAACGTCGAAATCAATGTCCGTGGCTCAATCGATGCTG
>JAQIWJ010001478.1:0-11096 GCA_034695185.1 Discolaimus major
TTCGAGTACTGCTACGAATTGTTGCTGTTGATCGAATGGCGTGAAGAGAATTCTTTATGGGCCGTCGAAATATTGCTGCGATCTTCACAGGAGCCGTCTTCTCGATCTTGATATGGGCAAAGCGATCTTCTTCAACAGCCGCGGCTTCGGTTTGTGATGGATTCGAATCATCCACCGCCGCTTTCAGAGTTTCATCGCTTTTGTCCAAATTCGAACTGGATTTGGTAGGAATTCTCTTTCTGGACGATCTCGAGCTGGATTTAGCTTCTTTCGGAGGCGTCGGAGCAGTGGATGCTCTTGGAGATTTCTGTTGGCTTCCTGAAATTGGCAATTTTGCATAAATGATCAATTAAAAATAACCAAATACTTACTATCTTCTTGACTTCCAATTTCCGCTCCGGACGATTTGCTCCTACGAGCCACAGACGGTTTCTTCTTTCCAGCATCTTTGACGCTGGCGGACGTTGATTTGGTGATCGTTAAGATGCTGACGCTGTCCTGGACGTCATTGGCCGTTTGGTTTGAATTGGAATGATCTCCCGTCGAAACAGCTGGAGCATTGGCGACAGTATCGGAATTTCGAATATCGTCCATTTCCGTAGCGATGTTTGGGACACCAGAATCAGTTGTTTCGACGTTGCTGTTGTTGGCAGTGGATTTCTTCTTGACCACGACAATTTCCTCCTCGTATTTGGCGGCGATCGATTTGTGACCTTCCATAACGTGCACGTCGATATCCGGATAATCCACACCGCACAATAAGCACAGGATATTGCTGACACGAGATTGGTCGTTGTGGGCGGTCGTCAAATGGAATGCCAGCGTATCCAAATGCTGAAATCAAACATTTTCTTTATTCAACAGGACCCGAGAAAATTCCAAACGCTTACCTTGAACGTTTTCTTGCAAATCAAACATTGCGACGTGGATAAATCGCAATTTTGAGCACATTTGGACGCCATACGATCGTAGATTTCCTGTTCTCGTCTGGAAATCTCCTTGACGGCCACGGATGGATCTGGAAGTCGTCTGGTACGCAACGCCATCGAATGCATTCTGGACGCGTCTTGTGGAATAACCATAGTCATTGTACTGTCCTCATTTTGAAATCCGTCGTCATTCGTCGTTCCGGAATCTTTGTACGGGATTTTCTCCAATATCCACGGACTCTTGACCACTTGGACGCCGTTCTCGAACATGGTTAACGGGACGATTTTCTCGATCGTTGGCAACGAATGCATGGCGATCGTCGGCGAACTGGAATCATTGTTGGCGTTCTTCGAATTTTCCAACGCAATAGCCGCGTCCACGCGTTTCGTAAGACGAGCCAAAAAATTGAACGTATTCCTCGTGGCCAACGTATTCGATCGATTCTCGTGATTGGTGATTTTTGCCGGCTTCGTAATAGAATCATTCTTCGATGCGCCGTTCGATTCGGACGTCAAATTCGGGCACGATTCCGTGGACGATGGGCGTTCCAACGTTGATTCGGTTTGTTGTTTGGAAATCGGCGCACTTTCCGCGTCGTCGGATAAAAATTGATGACGTAATTGACAAATAGCCGAATTACGACAATACGATCGTTTGTGAACCAAGAATTGCGGGATGCTCCGGAACAACTGGAGACAGATCCTGAAAAAAATAAAAACTTGTAAATTTCACTGAATCATCAAAAGCGTATTTATCGAGATAAAAAAAAATTCGGACTTACTTGCATTCTACGATCACGTTGCATTCGTTGATCAATAAATTCTTCACTTCTTGCGTTCCTTTCAGATAACTATTCACCACGATCGATACGCCGTTCAATCCAGTCGGAATCGCGCCGTTCATAATGGATTCGTCCAATTTCGAACCGTTATTCGAGCCGGTACTCGAATTCGACATGGCCGAAAACGTCGAATGAAATTCCCTGTACGAGGGGAACCTGAAGAAAGATCATCTGAGGATTTGGGCTAATCAGAATATTCAAGGAAAATCTAGCTAAGCTCATAAGAGACGCCCAACATTTAGCTAAAAATTCTCTTGGCTAGCATCGCAGGATCTACGCTGAATGGGAGAATGGGAAGACCAAAAGTTGATGAGGAAAATCAATCATTACAATCAGCTTATCAAATCGACGCTGATATCAGCATTCGGGGGTCCTGGTGAAACTATACGAACAGGCCCCACCCCCTAAAACCGCAAACGGATCTCCTTCCCATCCCACCATCAGCCTCTAAAACGAGCTGACGTGAGCCGTGAAATAATGAAACTTCCATCTTTTCACGCGTGATTGCAAAGGAAAATCATGAACAAAATCAATGATCCTAGTTCTCCATAAATCGATAAAAATTTCTGCATTCACTCTCGGGAGTGACCTGCGGTTGAATAGAAAAAAACCCGTCCTCCCCGATCAACAACCGCCGTGAAATCTTTCTCAGAAGTCTCAAATGCAAGTTTTCAACATGAAAACCCTATATTTTCTAGCATTCGAAACGCGATTTTAGCCGATACGAAACTAGATAATGCTCGAATCACTTGGCAAATTGCAAGAGATTCCATTTCCTACGAGGGATTCCATGAGAACGGACTTCACTTCGGAGACGAGACAAGAAAGGTCTCTCAACGTTACAGTATTCCATCGGCCACATGAGAAATGCCTGTTACGCAAGCAAAATGTGCGCGTGAATTTTGCTTGCGCGGCAAATAATCAGTTTTGGCAAACACTCGTCGATTTTCGTGAATATTTTGATCAGTGATCGATCAGATCGATGATTTCGAAGAAATGCAAAAGGATCGGAAAGAACTGCATTTGCTGTTTATGGAATAATTCGGACCGTCTACGTCCGGTTTATTGGAGATTTTCTCTTCATTTGGTACGAAAATTTCGCATTTTACATATTTCGCATTTTATTTTATAGAATCGACCATCACAAAGGGGCTGGCAGCATCGATTTATTGAATAATTCGGGCCGATTTTACGTCCCTTTTATTATTATCGGGGATAATTCGCGGATATGGTAAGAAAATCTGTTTCTTTCTTTGCACTGTGATAAAAAAAGGCATATTTTCAGGGTATTTTGGCTTTCAATGGCCATGGATATGAGAAGTGGCGAGTTTATCGCCGTTTTATTTGTATTGTAAAGAATTCATCGATGAATGCTATGCAAATGAAGGACACCAGTAAGTTATTGAAATTTTCCCAAGTTGATCCAATTGGATCGCTTCAGATTTGGCTTTTTCTTCTATGCTAATATCGCATATTTTTCAGGCCATATTATCAACCACATCGCTAACGTGAATCGATCCGAAGTGTGGCCGAGAATGAAAGAAACGCGGAGCCGAAAATTTGCTGAAAAATATCGAGAAGAACGCAAGAAATGCGCAGCTGATTGATGGATTTTCCACGTATGGTCCAGGCCGAATCCATTTGCAAGGTACTTATCATTCTTATGGGGCCAGTTCTTGGCCTGCAAATGGCCAATCAGAATCTGAAGCTAATTCGTGGTTTATTTCAGGATTTCAACGATCGGCGTGTCGAATGCCACTGGTGCAAGATCAATTTCGGTCGAAGCGATATTCAGCGTTTGCAAGGGCAACTGATCTGCCTCTGGATTAGTCTTCATGTTCACGATGTACATACTATGCAGTAGTCATGATATTAAGGGTATACATTATACGATATCACATTACATAACGTGTATATGAAAATATCAATATCCAAACCAAATGACCACGAACTGCACCCGACTACGTATCAATTATGGCGATCAATAACCGTCCGTTATCACCGGTCAATGCGAACTATCATCGAAATCTAATCACTAGACTTGTACGACTTCATCGAAGATCAATCCTAGAAACGCGTATCCGGCTGATTCCCGTTGTCCGTCGTCTCTGACAGTTGCGGAGACGTGCCGACCATTTCTACCAACGTATCCACGCCTGCCGTATTCACATTCGGAACGCTAGCAGCTCGTGTTGTCTGAACAATTTGGAATACGGATGGGCGTTGTTCAGTCGACGGTTTCTGCTTCACCGTTAATTGAGTATTCTCCTCTTCGTCGTCCGTATCGCTGGATTGAACCACCAATAATCGTCCGGTTTCATCGGTCGACGCGCCACCGATCGACTGCACCAATCCTTTCAGGCGTTGAGCCAAATTGGACTTGGCTTCGTCCGACGTCACGACCACAGCTGGTGCAGCGGTATTCCCACCTGGTGCTGGAGCCGACGCCGTGCCCGACGGTGGTACGGTCGGGGAATAATCACGCGGTAACGGTCCGGGCGACGCGTACGCTGATAATGGACTCATCACGTCCTCGTAACTGTTCCTTTCCGACGGATATCCCATCGATTCTTCGCGTATAATCGACGATCGACGACTCGTTCTCGGCGTTGAATCCACTAAATCTCGATCACCGATGAATTCCGTCGAATCCAAATGTCCCAATCGATTGTGGAGCCAATCTTGTTGAGCCACCACTTCGGCCACGTGATCCGACGATGAATTATAGTCGAGTGTATTCCCACTGCCGCTGACCGTTTTCTTTCTGGTGCTGCGTTGACGTCGTCTGGCCATAGCCGATACCAATGAAGTTGTCGCATTCGTTCCTGCTCCAGAATTTCCCGTGCTGTGTTTTCGGAATGGAGCCGCCGACGTTGGTTCAATTGATTGAGCTCTCGATTGGACGTCGTCGAATTGACCATAATCTCGTTCTCGAGCTCTCAGCGTACGAATCATCAATGCGATCAATTCCCAATCACCGAACGTGGCTCGCAGTTCCGCTTTCAAATGGTCCAACTCGCAGAATGACAATACCAAACCGGACGCGTTGATTTCGCGGAATCGTTGAACCAACGCGTCGGTTGTGCTTGGACTCGATAACGGCAGACGTTTGATCAATGAACACACTTCATCCACGGTCAAGCAGCTCAGGCGTACTTGCCAAATCGAGTCCTGAAATATGATTGCCGATAACAAGTGTGTCAGGGCTCACAATGCAAAAAAGACTGACCTTGAAAAACTGCTCCAATCCCATCGGAACGCGTTCTCGTAGCGGTGAACGACGTTGCAATTGTGACGGTACTGTAGAAATCGCAGCCGCGGCCTCGTAAGCAATCGGCGCATCCACAGCAGACGTTGTTTTCGGCAATTCTTGCACACCCAAAACGGGAAGCGGTTGCGGTTGTTGCAATTGTTCCAAAATGGCATCTTGGTTTGTAATAGCCGCCATTGCGCTCTCGTATCTCTCTGAAATAGGGAATACCAAATCAGAGGACGTCCTTATAAATCGTGGTCAAAATTCTTACCATGAATCAGCTTCCGCACATACGGATCCAAATTAGACGTGAATGGGACGAACTGACGCAAGTGACCAGCGTTCAGGACCGGATCATGGCTGCTTTCCAAATAAATCTCCAAATTTCGATGATTGCGGTCGATTTCGATTAATGTATCCTCCGATTTTCCGGTTGGTACTTTGTTCTTGACCCTGAAATATGAAATCATTAGAAAATGTGAACCAAAATCCTCACCGTAGTACTTACAGTTCATAGATTTCGAGCAGGCTGACATTTTCGGCCGGCTGATAACGCTCGCAATAATCGATAACCCACGACAGACGATACGGCCATTGCTCGACCAAACTGACCCAATGTCCCAACGCTACCCAATTAAAATCGATCTCGAATGCTCGCATTAGCCGCCCTGAAATAGAGTAACTGTTAAAATCGCAATAAAACAACTCCTAAAATCATACCTGTCAAGGCCAACGTATTGACGATACGTCGCATACTGCGTGGATTGATGTTGCTGAAGTAATCATCGCGAATAAATCGCTGGCTGAACGGATCGTGCGATTGCAATTGCTGCGAGAACGCTCTTCTCATTCGAGTGCTGCTCCGGTAGCTTTCGGCGATGGATAGCTTCGAACCGAATGCAGTATCTTGTCGCAAATACTGAAATAAAATGTAATGTACTTATGATCTGACCCATAAGAATTCAAACTTACTCCAAAACGTGCATCATTTCCACTTTCGGACCGTTCTCGCAATTTGTCGTGCAATTTGCGTATGGCCGTATTTTGAAGATAGAATGGCATTTGGATGAGATTCTTCAAATAATCGTGACCCGAAATATCCGTGGCCGTGAATGCGCTGTGCATTGCTTGTTGAATAGCCGTCACGACGATGTGAGGATCCACTGAAACGAAATATATGCACTCAATAAATGCGTAGGCCAATAAACTCATTGCTTACCAGCGATCAAGACAATAAACGGCGAATTCTGCTTGCTCCCGAATAATATCTGAATAGCGTCCAACGTTTGAAGCATCCGATCCTGCTCGCAACTGTCCAAACCGTCCACAAATACCACCCTGCAATAGGATGAAGAATTTGCAATAATGACAGAACAAGGCACGGAAATATACTTACATTCTCGTTTGACTTCTCGAGAAACTGTCCAATCGATGCACCAATTCGGTGATCTTGCCGACTTCTCTCTTCAATTTCTGCATCAATCCTTCGAATTGCAGCCGATTCAACGCAGCCACCGCTCGTCGTATTTGAGATTTCGGACGCCAGCAGGTCAAATGAATCAACGTCTTCGCCAATGGATACGCAGCGAATACCAGAACACCGAACAACAGCAGGCCGCCAGTGACCAAGAACGGTGTCGTTTTTGCTGACGGTAAAGTGACCGGCGTGGTGGACGCATTCGCCTGCGAATGGCCATGGTTCTCCGGATGAATCGATACCATGCAGAAATATAAACCGAGCAATCCAACGAACGCCAATATGGCACTGATGATCGCCACCGGGAGACCGCACCATCGTTTCATTACAGGTCGACGTTGGCCACCTGAAACAAGAAGGACAGCGTTTAAAACTGTGTCCAATAATAATACAAGAAATCCGCTTACTGTAGGACGGTTGAAATGTTTGACACAATCGAACCGGTAGAACTCCGTAATGACGATCCAATTCCGCGTACAAGGTTTCAATTATATTGGCCAGCGCTTGTGCTCCTCCGATGCTCGATAGCCGATGATAATCCGCAAATAAGAATCTGAAATAACTACGGTTAGTTTTATGATCAATTAAAATTCCACTAGAATCTTACCCAACAGGTCTCGATACCAAATCTCGTTCGGTCAACGACGGCGGATGGTAGAACAAGATTTGACCCATCAATTGCAACAACGCATACGGTCTGGCCAAATAAGTTCTCGCCACTCGACAATAATTCCACTTTCCATAAACGGCGAATGCTGCAATAGAATATCCACATTAGCCAGGCAAAAATACATCATCTTCACCCTTGCTTACCGTAAAAATAGATGAGAATCAGGCTCAAGCATAATCCGACGCATAACGCAATCAGCCATTTGTTGTTGTCGGTCGGCACAAATCCGAATACCACGGCCGATATGAATGCGCAGACGAAGATCAGGCATAGCACCAATGTCCACGACCATCGTAATGTTTTCCCTTCCAACCAGGAATGCGAGAAGAGCGTCAATGATTCTGCAATAAAAAATCCTTCTCAATAAGAGCCGCATGACTTCAACAAAATTCATACCTTTCAATTTGTTCAGTAGAAACGATTTTCCGGATCCCCATTTCGCGTATAGGCCGACCGTCAACGGTAAAGATAAATTCGGTTCACACATAATATCCGCCATAACGCTGCTGTAGATGTCGTAGCCCAACATGGCTTCAGTTTGAACTTGCGATTCGGCCGGTCCTAAAATGATTGTCTATCAGAATAATCAGTGAATTGAAACAACACGGGACTTACCGAAGATATGCGGAAGGATTAGTTGGGTGTGATTCTGATCGATGCTGTACGGAGTTTCGCCGATTTTATTCGCTTGATACAGTAGGCGGCTGTCTTGAGGACGAGTAAGCAGCAGTTGAGTCATCCGTTTACTGCGGCACCGTATCGCAATATGAAGGCTTGTATCGCCACGCTGAAATATCGAGGCAACCGTTAATGATTTGCTGATTGTCAGATTTAATTCAACTTACCCGATCAATTGCTGACACCTTCGCACCAGCCTGGATCAGAAGTTGAACCATTACGATATTTCTCGTCCGGACCGCTCTCAACAGTGCTGTATCGCCGTCCTAAATAAAAAATTGCAGAATTAGGGCAGAGCCGCTATTCCGTATCAGTTCAATACCTTCGTTCTGACCTCCGTATTCGGTCGATACTCGATCATCAATGCCAAAACATCCGTATATCCTTTGTCGATGGCCAAATGAACTACCGTTCTGCCTTCCTAAAAGGAGGGAATTTTAAACAGCATGAAAGCAAGCAGAGAATCTAAAATTACCTCATCTTGAGCATCCATGTCCGCGTATTTTTGCAACAGTGACCGCACAACGTCCACGTTGCCACTCTTCACCGCTTTCATCAATATTGTGTCTTTCTTCTGAAATATGCAGAACAATTACTTCAGAGTAAGCCCAGACAAGAATATAGTTACCTTATCCGCCACATTGACGTACGCTCCAGCTTCCAGTAGCATATCCACAATTGGTAGGCATCCTTCGTGTGAAGCGTGGGCCAACGCACTCATTCCATTCTAAAATTTTAATTTTAATTAGCACCAAAAGGTAAAAACAGACTGAAAATGCATACCTGATCGACAGCATTGACATTACAGCCCTTCTTCAAGATGGCCTCGACAATCTCCACATTGCACGCCTTGGCGGCCAAAATCAGCGGCGTTGAACTGTGCTAAAATCAAGGATCATCAATATAAATAATCCTGATAAAAAGCTTAATCTCACCATTCCAACAACGTCCACTGAAGCGCCTGCTCGGATCAAAGCCAACGCCACGTTGACGAAACTCTTGCGACTCGCCCATAATAGCGGACTATTGCCGAACTGAAATAAAGCAGTGGTTACAAACACAGACGCATTGCCAATCCGGACAGACTTACCCTATCTCTTGCATTGACTCGTGCACCAGCGTTGATCAATTCTTGAACAATTTCGTCGTATCCTCTTGCTGCTGCCCACATTAGCGGCGTCATGCCATGCTCGTCCAAAATGTTGACGCTGGCATTGCAGGCGATCAGATGTTGAACCACTGGCAATCGATTCTTGTAACACGCCCATTCAAGCGCCGTGAAGCCGCCCTGAAACGAGACGAATGTCATTCAACAAAAGGCTGAAACTTGCGCAAAATACACGTACTATATCCGCTTCTTCAACATCGGCCCCAGAACCGGCCAGTACTTGGACGATTTCCACGTGTCCATTTCTGGCCGCATTCAACAAAGCCGTCCAATATTCCTGAAATAACTTGGAATAATTAATCTGGCAAATGAACGCAAAAATTTTCTTACATAATCTCTCGATCCAACATCAGCACCGCTTCGTATCAATAATCTGACCAACGTCAAATAACCAAGGCGACTGGCCACGATCAACGCGGTTTCACCGGTCTAAACGATTAATTCATTTTAGCAATGATATTGACGATAAGAATCAGCCTGAAACTTACTTCATTCCGACTTTCCAATAAAGCGATACTGGCGGTCAAATATTCGGCCACTTTTTCCAAATCATTCGTTTGCACGGCGTTGAAATAATTTTGACTAATGGCGGTTTCCGTTTGTATCATGGGTGCAAATGTTGCCGCTCGTGAACCGTTGTGCATAATAATTCATTCAAGAATTCCTGAAAAACGTCGACTCATTAATTCCGTGACCGAAACGGTCTTGATCCATACAAAATATTTTGCCAAAAATTTCATAAGAATTTTGACAAGAATTCGACTAACCTGAATTTTGCAAAATTTCCGCTTCCGTCTTCAATTGATCATGAAGAAGGAACGGGTAAATGGGTTCAATTACAGAGATAACGGGCAATAAAATGCCATTAAAATTTACAATTTGATTACACAGAAAATGACCAAATTAGGATTTCCAAAATTCACTTCAAATCAGCTGATTTTCTTACGGTGGATGGACGCACACAGGATGAAGTGTAGGTGCTAAGCCGCTTATGCCATTTTCAAATTTCCGACTGGGCCTATCTAATGCACGCGAGGCATACTGTAACCGGTCCATGATCTGATCTATCCATGGGAAAAAATGCGAACGCCCAAATCGATGAATATTAAAATTGAGCATATGCTTGAGCAATGCGTACATGCCAAATTGCGCAATTGCGCCATTCCCAATTCTTAGTATATACATTGCATAATTCAACAATTAATCTTCACGACGAGAAGAAAACAACAAAAAATCAACATGATTAGCATTCATCCCCCATGAATAATTTGGATTATTTCTTATTCAATGCATTCTTGATATCGTTAGTATTTTTCTCGATTGTATCCATGTAATTTTCCAATAATTTCACGCGTTTCTTCAAATTCGCGCATTCCACGCACCGGAAATCCACCGAAGTAGCCGCGTTCCGTTTCTGAATAATCGTTTCCTCCACTTCGTCGACGGAATGCGACGAACTGCGTTTCCGAGTTTTATACGTTTTCTCGCATTTCTCCAATTCGACGCGATGAAGAATATTCGCGTGTCGACGGATATTCTGGATCCATATGGTGTGGAAATCGCATAACGTGCACGCGTATTCGATCATTGACGGATCGTCCGATTTCTCGTCCGGTTTCGAATGCGATCGTTGTAATTTCACGCGTGCCAACGCTGGATTAGTTTCATTTCTCGATTTCCCGTTGATCGATGATGCCCATTTGCATTCCGTATCGGCCGATCCGCGTTTGACGGTGATCGGTTTGGCCCTGATCAATTTGATTTTTCTTTTCTCTTTATTGATTTCTTCTATCGGCGCTGATTCGATCGATGACGGCGATGGTGATCGGATTTTCATACCGGGTATCGGTTGATCGCGTTTCGGCTTCGTTTCCTGACTGATCGATCTCTTGATCGATGGTTTTGGAACGTGCACGCTTTTCGGAGCCTGAATACTTGGAATTGCGCAATCGGTCGTTGACTTCGTGTCCTGAATTGCGCAATCCATGGTTTCCGTCTGGGCATCCTTGAACGTTGGCGTTGGATCTGGAATCGATGGAGTCAATATTGGCATTTGATTCGTACTGATCGATTTCTGAT
>JAQIWJ010001479.1:0-11095 GCA_034695185.1 Discolaimus major
TTCCTCAGATGCATGCGTCATACAAAACCCATTAGCATTAGACTAAACATTGTATGCTTTTATCCTCATACATCACATTTATGAAAGTCTAGAATTTCTAACCTTTTAGGTAAACTAACCTTTGAAGATAACCCAAACAATCTAAACTTAGCTGATGATTCTTGGGATGAGTCAGGTTTCCGGCCTAGTTTCTGCATCATTCTCTGCTTATATAAGTTCATGTTTCTATGTGAATATTCAATGTGCGTACAAGTACGAATAGGAAAGTCTTGTTCATCATTCAGCGTTCAGAAGGGAAAGAGAATCCCATCGACTTCGAAAACGAGTCTAAGATTGAGTCATCAAACCTGACGCTTCCACATAAACTTCAAAGGCTCAGTCTTAGACAAAACGAATTTCACCATCGGATTACGCTTGAACAGATTCGAACTTCACGTTTCATTGCTCCCTTGTACCAAATTGGCTTCGTGCCAAATTAAAATTCGCCCACCATGTTCATTATCATAATTGAAGCAAAGGCCAATTTTTCCGGATTCCCATGCTGCACGATTGAGAATAAGTAGCGCATGATTTGCTGATCACATGGAAACGTCGAAAATTCCATTAGGCCTATCTTTGCGGCTGCTTGGTTACTGTTATTATGAAATTAACCATTTGGCTGATCAAAATTCCTGGACGATTCTTGGTTCAATGCTGATTTTAAAACTTCAGCGTGCACAGTAGGCTCCGCGGGAGGACATGGCCAAAAATATCTTGAAAGATTTCTGCGATGAAACAACTGCGCATGGATTTTATCAAATTGCCGATCGTCAACGAAACACATGGGCAAAATTGATGTGGTTACTGGTCTTGCTGACGTTCACTGGAATTTTCACGTGGCAAGCCCAATTGTTGGTTCGACGTTATTTGGATTACGAGACGAATGTGGATACGACCGTAACATTGAAAGAATCGATGCCATTCCCAACCATTACTATATGCAATATAAATCCCTATAAAAAATCCCTTTTGGCCAACGTAAGTCGGAGGATGAGGATCGTCCAAAAATGCGCATGCAAATTATTTTTGGCATGTGCACAGAATTGCTCGATAATCTTTGAGGTTGTTGGAAAATGCAGAATTCCGCAATCATTTTGTCAGGCTACTCAAAAAATGAGTGCAAATTTTTGATCGGGGATAATGAGGTCACGCGCATGCAAATTATTTTCAACAGGAGTTTTTCTGAAAATATGTCCAATTTTGAAGAAATGCATAAAAGCGTGTGCAAAACATGTAGATTTGGTATACTATATACGGATAATTAGCATCATCCAATCTTTTTCAGGATTCAGCATTATTAAATTACATCAAGATGTTCGAACAAGCGGCCAATATGACATACGTAAAACAAATGATTACGACTTGTCAAAATCAAAGCAATATGGCATGGGAAATTCAATTGTTCTGCATGAGATTCATGACCAATACAAGTGCTACTGATACGACTGCAGCATCCGTAATTAGTACCGGTTCAACGACCAATGCGCAATTAGTGGTCACGTCCACTTTACCACGGTCTGCAGGAGCACAATCGACGATGACCACTGAAAAATCAATGATAACCACCGCACAGCCAACGGTCGCGTCCAGTCCTACTGTAGCACGGTCAACGCCCGGAGTTCCACAGCCGAATGGAACGATGCCAGGTGGATTTGGAGGTGATCCAATGAGTCCGAGTCCATTTCAAAATCAGATGGGAGCTCCGCCGCCGATGCAACCGAGGAAAAAGCGTCAGCAACCACCACCATCTGGACCAGGAGGATCATTCGATCCAAATCAACAATCATTCGGACCAGGGTCGATGTTTGGCCAACCTCCACCAATGAATCCAAATCAACAACCACAATCAGGATTCCCAATGGATCCAAACTCCCAATGCCCATGCATGGATCAGGATGGTCCGCCTGATCCCAGACAACCCGCTGGTCCATGCGCGTGTCAAGACCCAGGCCCACCAGGACCCAGAGTCAGTTTGATCGGATTAGAAGCGAATGCTGTGAAAGATATCGGTACCATCGCCGTGAGCGTTGGTCGGGAGAACGGCGTATCCAAATATCGTTACGCCACGAATACGAAAGAAGATTTATTCACCGATTGTTTATATAATATGGACAATTGTACCGTGGACGAAGCGGAAGATCACCCGTTCTACGGTGCGTGCTACGGGATAAATGGAGACAGTAATTGGACGTCGATGAGACCGGGTCCATTGTACGGTCTGATCTTACAATTGGACGTGAATTTGAGAGAATACCTACCCAGTACGTTCATGGTAGGCGTTCGTGTGGGCGTCGATCAACCGGGTCGTATGGCGTTCCCGCAAGTGAACGGCGTATTCGCGCCCGTGGGTGCAGCCACCGCGATCGGCGTGGCCATGGTGGAGACGAATCGACTGGGTCAACCGTACGGTGATTGCGTCGATCGCGTACAAGAAGATCAAGATAACCATCGATATTATTTCGGCGGCAAATATACACTGGAAGGATGCTTGGCTACGTGCAAGCAAAAGCAAATCATCCAAGCGTGCGGTTGTTATTCGTTCGCCTATCCGCCGCAGCCAAAAAATCCCCATATCCCCCTTTGCAAATCTATCTCGGATGTGAATTGTACATCGAAGCAGGAGATGAAAGGGAATAATTGCAGTTCAACGTGTTTTCCGTTATGCCACGATATCAGTTATAAATTGACCGTTTCGCACAGCGTTTTCCCCACGCCTCAAACGGCCAAGAAATGTCGACCAGGCGTACCCGAATGCACGGATGATCATAGAAGTCAGAATGAGCTCAAATTGCTCATCTATTTCGAATCGATGATACAATATACGTACAATGAAAATGCCACCTACACTCTTATCAGTTTGATCTCGGATTTTGGTAAGATTCTCTGATGAATCATGCAGCTGTATCAGATCTGAGAAAAAGCAAAAGCTTATGCGTGATCAGGGAATCGAACCCTGTGCTTGCTCAAAGCGATGCAGCATCATTCAAATACACTATAAACCAAAACCTGTTTTTAGGCGGCCAATTAGGCTTATGGGTTGGTGCATCATTTTGCACCGCAATCGAATTGATCTGGTTAGTGATCAGTTTGGTGACGAGTTGTTGCGGCCGTCATGACCGCAGCATCGAGAAGCGTACGGGTACCAAGTCGTCGAAACGAAGTTCTGATCTGGACGCGATCACTGTATCCGGTCGTAGCCAATCATCGGCACCGATACCGTCGAAGCAAGCCATATATCCGCAAGTGGACACATACCACCCATGATGATAGATTGCGCATGATCAATAGCATAATCAAGATATCAATTATCGCCAAGAAAATTTTGTGGATCATGACCACAATATATATCCAATAAGATACACGATATTTAAAAATCCAGTCATAGTATTCTTGAAATTATGATGCACAAAATATAGTTTTGAATAATAAAAATCAGCATACATACGTACACAGCCAGGAAAGATACCCGCTCCAGAGGGAAGAAGAATAGAAAATATGCAATCATCAAGAAATCACTTTACCATTGCCAATATACACAATGTTTCTTCATTTACTGGCATCGTCAGCTGCGGTCTCTGCTCGACTTCCGCTTGACGATGCACCTTCGGATGACGCGTTTGATATTGATTTCGATATAACGCCAAAATCTTGAAGTGATTCAACGCTGTGCGGTCTGACGTTCACGCCGACCGCTTGAAGGATCTCCGGCAGCTTGTGCTGATAATCAGCTTGGCCTCGAACCTGAAATATGGGCACATTTAATACAAAAGAAACCTGGCTATACAGGTCATGACTCTCAAGGCCAGCATGTAGAGCTGGTTTTTAGCAGGACATTGAGCCAGCTGATTTCAAATATAACCAAGTACTTACAATATGGGTGAGATTGACATTGATGACCTTCGGATCGCCCGTCTGCACTGGTCCGGTTCCAGCAATATTGAATTGAACGTTCATTGTTCGATAGAGGAAATTCAACATCCAATCCGTTCTGAAACCAAAGTGATATTTAGTCGCATGTAAAAATTCGAAAAAGCACCACTCACTTGCTGTAACCATTTATAATCCGACCACCAACGATGCGCGAGATCTGTTGCCATTCTTTCGGCGAACCAGCCACCGGTGCACCGAGCAGAATCACGTCTTCGATGATGCCAGCCGACTTTTTCCAATCTTTCGACATTTCCATTAAGCAATGATAAATGACTCGAGCGCCAAGACTGAATCCGAGCAACGTGACGGGACGATTTCCTTGTTGACGTTTGCTCAATACATAGGCCAAATGCTCGCCGACTTCCACAGCTCGTCGAACGCATACGCTCCACGGATTATCCACAACGTTGGCAACCGTAAGGATGCTCATGGGCCAAGCAACCGCCGACACCAATCCTAAAAATAAGGAAGCTTTAATTTTTCAATACCAACTTGAAATTTAAGAGCTCACCTGCCAATGCAGTTTCCATCAACGTTTGTTGTACGGCGTAGGAGACAGCGAATGTCATGAGGTAATCCATGGCTTTTCCCAATTGTAGTAAATACGTTGACTCGTATCTCAAGCAATACTGTTCGTTGCTGATGTTCAGATGACGCCACGCCCATCGAAAAGCGTCCTCTCGTTCTTCGGTGATCCAACCGGATACGGCCAATGCCAAATGAAGAGCACGTTCACGCGGCGGCAATGTTTCGATGGTGAATTCTTCCATGGCACCCACACGACGTTTCATCTTGTAACCGGCTAATCCAGCACCGGCCACGCCGAATAAGCTTCCCAAAACGGCTGCACCGGCTGTTGTTGCTATTCCTGCTGCTGCCGCCGAACCCGCGATTACACCAACGCCGGCGGCGAAAATGGGGGCTGCCAATCCACCGGTCAGACATAAAAACAAGAGATCATTATTGCTTGCTGACAAATATCAACATGCATCTCATGTTCTGCTTTGTGCAGCACCCTCATGGGAATTGCCAGGTTACTAGAAACCCTGCTTCATTATTTCTACAGGCAATTTCCATTCCTATGCCCATGTTTTTACGAGTGCAAACAGCCATGTTGATGCTGATTCATCAACATTCTGATAATTAATTGCAATGATCAATGATCAACTTACCGACCAACACTCCACCCACGGCTCCACCAGCTCCGATCATGATGTATCTTTTGATCTTCTTATTCCGCTCTTTCTTTTTTCTGGTGTCCGCTTCTTCCCTGAAAAAAAGGAGTGGTCGTTACAAACACAATAAGCTTTTTGACAAGATTAGAAATCATTGCCATTACAACATAAATCAAACTGAGGCACTCAAAAGATGCAAGGAAGCACAATGAGGGTGCAAAGAAGAATCCAAGGCAATCTAATAATTCGCAATCATACGACTACCAAGCGAAACGACGCTGCTGATTGCATTGCTGTCCTCAGAAAACCTAATTTCATCAAGAAGCCAAACATTGAGCTTGACGGTAGCCATTTCCTAGCATGCTCTCTATTTTCAGTCCTCAATCAACCGTGAAAATGTTCTCTGGCCTTCTCATCAGGCCAGGTGATAAAATAGACCACTCAAAAGCCCTACCAATGAGCCGCCTATGCGCAAACAAAAGAGGAAATATCTGAATGCGCATGCTGAATTTCTTCCTGGTCAACCAGGAGGTCCGATCGAATCCAATCAGTGTAAAGCGGCAACACCACGCTAACATTGCCTCAAATGAGAAGCGAGCATGCTACTATGCGAAATGTACTCAACACCTCGACCGTAGTCAACACTACGTCCACTTTCAGCATGCATAATTTATACCACGTCCTCGATATGAGGCCTCCTATTACTCTTTTTTCTGTCAATACAGCCGTAACAAGGCTCGAAAACTCTTTTCACAAGATACAGTGAACGAAGCAAGAACATGCCAGCCACCCTGGTGCATCGATGAGAATATCAGCATATGCAAAATGATTGCGTGAGAAAGGACATCTACCATTGAACGATAGCAAATCGATCCAATCCAAATAAAGCAAATATGAAGCCATCGAACGACTTCCAAGAACCATTGAATGAGTATGAAAATCTTATTACCTAACGACGCCTTTGCCTGCTGCGCTTCCTTAGCACCTAGCAGCATTTCCTAGCCACTAGAATTTTATCTTCCGGGGTCTCGAAAACCGATAAAAAACCTCAATGAGGCCTTTCGTGTAAAAATTGGCCAAATAACGACATTGGTAATGTCGTTCCGGCCGGGGAGCGATTAACTTCCTTAAAAATGCATCGACCAAATGTCCAAGTGTGCAGACCGGATGCCAAATCCGTTTTGGCACGCGAAATAAGTCGACCCGGTCTCTAATTGGCTATAATTCTGACCCACATCGGCCATAGCTAACTCGGCCTTTAATTGGCCAAGACTCGAGGAAATCGATACAAAGAGAATTCTCATGAGGGGAGACGAAGAATGCGACTATGCAAGTTCCCATCCCGGTGGCAACAACTTCCGCTCGTGCAAGCATGCATAAAGCATGGAAAAAAGGAAACGCCATAAATTAAAATGCACCCTCCTTCAAATGCACTAACAAGACGACTACCAACAACGGCTACAAAGCCTTACTTCGAATCAATGTCAGCTCCTACTGGCACGCTGCATCAAGATAATGATATTGCCCTTTTTTAGCTAAACGCCATCTCGGCGTAATGAATTTTGAGTAAATGGAAATTCGCAATCTCCACATGGTATTGCATTCCCATGCGCATGAGAAAAAGTCAAAAGAACTTACTCCGTTTCCTCACGAGGCGTATGTTGAGCGTCCAAAATATGCACAACGCTACGTTCACAATCTTCTATCCCGTCCCACGCCACGGATAACAAGGCGCATATGTGTTTGAGGAATACTCGATATCGGCTATCGTAGGTGCCTAAAATGATGCAATTCTCAGTAAAGTGAAAGAAATGCTAGCCACCATACCTGTACGAACGTAAACAGCCACCAAATCCGCCGCCAACACTAATCGCCCGTGTTCTTGCAAATATTGATCATTCTTTAACGTAACGATGAACGGGAATACGTCGTCGTTTACGGTAGTTCCACCATTCAAGTACACCGATACGGATGGATAACATTTCGGAGGCAATTGAAGATGAGCAAAAATCAATTGCAGCGTATGATGACGCCAATCCCTGAAAGAAACAGGCGGATTAGATATCAAAACATGCACATCCGATAAAAACATGGCTTACTTATTCCATTCTTCACCGAAATCCAATCTCAATACGATCGCCGATAAACCGCACAAGGCGAATTTAGTGGAATCCGTCAATTTCTCGTGCATTTTCACTTCTTCCAATTGAGACGATTCCTCGTCCACCGAAGCGTGACCGCTGGACAATTCAGTCTCAATAGCCTTCGTGGCTTCCACGGGTTTCTCCACTCGGCCATCAGTAGTCAATAAATCTTTATCACCATTCATAATTTCGTAAATAACATTCAATGTTTTCAATCAATGTTCCGCCAAGAGAGCAGCCGCTCAGCTGAGGGGACGATGAAGTAGAAGTTGAGAATGACGAAGGAGCTACTAGAAGCTAGCTATGACCATAAATGACAAGGGCAGAGAGAGGAAGGAAAAGCTAGCGGTTTCCCAACGTTCCTCGACCAATGTGCCAATGTGGAAATGGCCTCGCGGGTAAAAGCAGACAAAGTCATCTGACTTGGCGTAAGTGGTAGCCACCGTAATCCACGAACCGCTTAATTCAAATTTTCCATAGGCCCGTGGGTGGTGTTGAAGCGAATGCTACAGTATGCCTTGCGATTTATTGAGCAATCAAGTGCATCAAGTGAAGCGTGTAAAAATGACCCTTTTCAAAGTGTACCATAATTCATCAAATTCGGCATAGCTTACGCAACATTTTGTGCATGGGATAATTTTTGGAAAATTGATCCATGGACTTTTGGTGCGCATCTTTTTTTATGCGAGCCATAATAGCCACGAGATGACATTGATAAGAGGAAAATCAATGGCCAAAATTGCATTGGCTTTAGTCCCGCAGGAACCGTAGGGGCTTCTTTCATTTTTCCCAGCTTAGATAGAAAACCTTTTTTGGAAACTACTGAAAAGCCGCGAAGATTTCGCTTTCAACTTTTCATTCACACTTGGCATACTGTAACGCCTTCCGGAAACGTTGAACCGTGAGAAAATGTACTCCGAACATAAACCGCAAAATTTACGCCCTTATTCAGGTGAACAGAAAAGTAAGTTTCAATTCAATTGGTTCTAAGAAAAGCTTACTTTTCCATTCATGTTAATTGAAGTATGCTAAAATTTGTTGTGCTTTTATTTGTCAACGCATTCTGGACGTGGGTGTCTTCTTTCCTTGCTCTGAAAATTCTAATCATCCTATTGGTTGGCAAATACGCCCAACCTTTCATCTTTAGTGGAAAGCTAATGAAAAATTAAAATACGCATTAGCTACCACTGGACTCTCATCTAGTCGGTTATGATGAAAATGTTTGAATATCGGCGTGTTGGGTATGGATTCTTGGCCAGGTTTTTCTGTGCTTCTAATGCCACAGTCGGGTTTTCCGTTTTTGTCAATTTCCATATGCTCCCAGGTGGTTAGGTTTTGTTTTCATCCGTACTTCCGGTGCTAAGGGACCGTGAGGCTCGAATTAACGAGCTCAGTCCGGAAAGTACCTCAGAAAAAAGCCTTCGGTATTCAAAGAAGAAGTTCAGTGTACCTCTTCCGAGGTGATCGTTTTCAAAACTTAGCATATTTGGCAAGAATGTTTAGATCCTCAAATTTCAAGGATTCCCTTGTCCAGCATTCCTCAACACAGGGGTGCTGTCAGAAAAAGGGTCTCACCAAATGACGCAAGTTTTGCTTAGCTTCTGTTCTCGTAAATCTAAAGAAACTGCTCGCAAGCGCCTGGCCTTTTTCAATGGATACGTATTTTGCAGATTTCCATTATCCGAGTGCACTGATTAGTGACGGCGATGATGCAACGGCTGAGACCCCGTTATTATTCACCAATTCAAACACGTTCTTCTCACTGACGAACATGACGAACGAGGAAGAGCCGAATACGATGGCTACGCGCGTCGAAAGTATCCAAATCACTGATGAAATGCGTCGAATGGTCACGTTCTTAGTGGAGGAGGAGATTAAAAAATTGCAAGCGGCGCACGAGAAAGACGAAAGTAATTTCCCAAATTCTTCATGCTCGGAAGGGAGGCTCGAAAATTGCCAAAAATGGCATTGTTTGAGCATATCAAGCTGCTGAAGAAGCACTGGAGGCCCAGGCCATTCAAAAAGCAGAAATTTTTGGAAAAATTGATCTCAGTTTCCTGGGAATATGCAACACAGGAAAATCTTGATCATAACCTGAATGCATAATTCACATTATTCTTACGGAACAGATCAATCAAGTTGGCTATTGCACTTTCAAATTTCAAATATGCTAATTGCTTCACAAACCATATATTTTTACAAGCCTCTTTAAAAATACTTTTTCTCGTTGAAGACAGTTTCCTGAATAAATTCGCTGGCGAAGTCGCGGTCAGCGGTTTGACGGATTCGATCAAAGCTAGACATCCTCTGGTGAAAATCTTATGGATGCTGATCTTTTTGGCTGGCCTAGCGGCGGCCATCTTTTTCGTCTACATGGTCTTCGATGAATACAGAAGAGAACCAACCGCCACCAAAGTGAGTATACCTCGGAAATTGTTGGCGCGGGTTACTGTAACCGCATTTGACAGGTCCGATTACAACGTAATCAACAATACGAATTTCCACCGGTGGCAATTTGCATCGACACCTGGGTGAACGCACATAAAATGAATCGGGAGGGATTATCCGACGACGCCCTGAAATATTCGTTGAGATATTTGATCCCGTTCGAAGACGTGCAAATGCAAGAAACGGAAGCGAAGAAAGTCCCAAACGCCAGTACGTTGAAACACGAATTCTGGCAATTCTATTATAATAAAAGTTTCCCGAGTTTAATCGATTATTTCAAATATATCGCCTTGGATGCGGTCTATGATTCCAAGAAATCCGACGAGATCGGATTCACGTGTAAAGGATGCGAGAACGTGACCGAATTAGAGAAAGTCATCGTGGGCGGGAAAGCCGTATGTTATCATTTACAATTGAAATCGGTGGACGGGAAATTACGTCAATCCGGCGGATTACCCGAATTCGAATTTCGTATCCCCGACGTGGGGAATAATGTCACTACGAAACGTGAATATTGGAAATTATACGTAAATCCCCCGTTGAGTCAACTCTCGTCGGATACAGTTTATTTGAGCGTATACCATCAACATTCGCATTCGCTCCGAATTTTATCCAATAAATTCAAAATGGAACCGAAAGGTACCGACGGATGCATGGAGGAGGGTGAACAAAAACGACGTAATTATTCATCGTCAGCATGCGTATTGGAATGCGCGTCGAAGCATTATTTCCTCATTCACGGTTGCAACGTTCTCACCTTGGATCCGAATCGTACGAAACCGGCGCAATTTTATTGCAATATGGCCGATTGGAAGAAATGGCCCATGAGAACCGGTATAAATAGGCATTTATCCGAGAAAGCCATGTACAGTTGTGTATCCGAATGTAAAGACGAATGCAGTTTCGTCTGGCATTTCACCGGTATCGATCATCATAAGAGTAAATCGTTAGAAGACGATCATGCAAAATTGAAAAAGAAACAGCAAAAATTGAATATCCCGAATGTGGTAAGCGACTTGTGCTTGGCTAGATTGAAGCAGCATGCGTGATTTTTTTATGGCCATGCGATCAGAAGCATCTCTGAATGGAATGCTTTGATTAGGATCTGATAAAATCACTATTGCAGTGCTTGATTAGATTCTGATGAAGTCACAATTTGAAAGGTTATCGCAACCCTCAAAAATACTGTGGATTTGCCGTGTGAGCAAAATCTGCCTGTCTTGTACAGTTTAGAAAACCTTTTTACTTTACTGCATGTTTATCAAGAATCGTCACCCTCCCCATCACTGTGGGCGTCTTATTGAAAAAAGAACTGTCTTGTCTTAAGACCATTTTTAAGACAGTGCCCAAAAACTGTCT
>JAQIWJ010001480.1:0-11090 GCA_034695185.1 Discolaimus major
AGACAGCAGTGGAAAACTGAGCGTTCAAAGGGTACCCAAAATGTTGAATGGCACTGTTGACTCGTTTTTCGTAGACTAAACTTCCCTAAGATAAGATTCCAGTCCTGAAACGCCCCCTTTCCTATACGCATTGGGGGCCGGTGTTAGATTTGTGCGTTTTAGGTAACCGGTTCCAACCGGGAAGTGAATTTGGACATTCTTCATTATGACCCTGAAAAGAATGCAGGGACGGTTGGGACTGGATGTAGATTAAAAAAAGCCTATAAATCACATTTTCTTACAAGATTGATTTCGATTGCGCAATTTATGCATTTTTTACCTCAATGCTTCACGTTATGGATGCATACAAAAATAGACATGCATACATAAACAAAACAGGCGTTAAAGCATTGCCAATTACAGCGTGGAATGTATCGAATCAATCACAGGTATAATAACACTACATTCTCATGCTAAATTTCGGAAAAATAACTGTACCCTCTCTGAGGACTCCAAAAAAATGGACATCAAAATATGTGCTACAAATATACGACGTATTTTGATGCCTGGCAATTTCCTTCGCATTGCGACTATTTCCTCTCGTTCTCATTCCGATTCCATAAAGTGACCAAATGAGCGTAACAAGGCTGTCGATCGGCTTCCAATTGATCACTACCAACGGTGCTATTCGTCGTGGCAGGCGTATTCGATCGACTGCTATTCGCCGATTTGCATCCGAATATGGCGTCTACCATTCCGTCGATGATCGATTGATCATTGCTGATCGATTTACGTCGTCTATGATTTTGCAGACGTGCTCGTTGGAAGATGATGATGAACGCCGCGAATGCTGCCGTCATGAATATTATCGTGACGGCCGCCATCAGTAAACTGAACGTGATCGTTGACATGCACACGTTCTCGTGCATTTCGCTGATTATCGTACCGCTGGAACCGGCGCGTTGCAGGAATCGTTTCCATGATTCGTGTTCACGCGGGGAGCCTGAAATGAGCGATCACTGTTGGACATATGCATAGAGTGACCGCTGCTGGACATGCTTGAAAGCCATTTCTTTATGGTTGCTGGACATGATTGCCATTGCGCAATGGCAAAATCAAGTGACCACTGATGGATTGCTGCATGTCCAGGATGTGCAAATCCATTGCAAAGCAAGCATTGGCATGAGTGACCACTGCAGCGTTTGAAAGCCATTCTGCATGTCCATGCCGGACATACACAGCCATTGCAAAGCAATGGCTGATCAATGGCTAACCAAAATCAAGCTTACCTTTCTCAGCATTCTCCGCACTGTCCAGTACGTAAATGAATTGCGAATTAAAATCGCCGTCCACAGGTTCGAAATGACCGTTTTTACTATCCGTCGTATCGCGTTCGAATCGACGATGCAATCTTGCGCGAGCTCGTTTCAAACTGCCAGGCACGATCGAACTATTGGCCATAGCCGAGGATAAATCACCGGCTAATCCGAATGCTGATCCGGTGATCGTGGATTGATTATCTCTCGTCACATTTGAATATAATAGTTGGTTGGATTCTTGATTAATCGGACTGGCGCAAATCGGGGGCTGTAATTGGTCACTTTAGCTACAGTATGCCAATTCAAAAGTAGGCTTACTGTAACTCCTTTACATCCATCATCCACGCGTAAGCATAATCGGATTTGGCATTGGAATCGAACGGTGACTTTATCGGCGAATTTGAATACGTGCGATTCTCTGTAGGCCATATTCAGCTTCTCTACATAAGTCGGATCGCCGAGGATAAATCGATCCGTATGGCATCCGTGTTCGTCCACAACGGTAACACGTTCGCCTTGACCATCCTCCACGTAACAGCTGTGGACCAAAATACCGTAGACGTCTGAAAAATCGTGGATATCAGGGTCAGCCATTGGTCACAAGTGACCAATGGTCACAAGACCCACAAATGACCGTTGGTCAAAACTAATCAATGGCCACAGGGACCAATTGGTCGCAAGACCCACAACTGACCATTGGTCAACTCAGCTGATCAATGGTCACTGACCATTGACTAACTCACCTGTATCACATTGCCATCTATGAACCACCTGCTCCCCGACTCGTGCATATTTCAAAATCTCCCCGTCGATCTCATCTTTTCGAATCGTATACGTGCATTGAGGCATCGGCAACGAATGAGATATCAACGCAGTGGTCAATGCACTAAAAATCGATCATCCGATCATCACTGATCAATGATCACTGATCATACCTGACTTCGATACTATTCGTGACGGTTTTATCCAATTCCCTGTACATGCATTTGATATGATAGGCTTTATCGATTTTCGTAATGAATACCGGATGAAAGGAAATTACGATCACCGATGAGAATTGCATTCCCTGAGGATTGATCTGAAAGATAAATCAATGATCAAAATATTGGCATAAGAGTTTGATTGTTGAAATTTACCATACGTTGCCTTTGCATATCACAGGCACCGTGATGAATGATAATTCCACCGTTCGGCTTTTCAGTACCGCCTGCATCGGTGTAATCCACTTTGCAATCCGGATCGGCATAATGGCCTTTCACGAAAACTTTCCCCTTGAACGGTTTCAGAGTTCGGAATTGTAAATCCACAACTTCCGCGCCGCATTTCACTTCTGGCTCGCCTGGAAGATCATTGGTCAGTTTTCTGACCAATTCGCTGGGCCTGAAAGGCCCTACTTCAAGCATAAAATTGCGCATGACCAAATTGCGCAATGCAGCAGGGCCTACGCCCTGCTGCCCTGCTTCAAGCATAAAATTGCGCAATTTACATACCCACAATGCCATTATCAATATCTTGAGCGATGGCATTTGTGACCATATCCTGAAATATCGTATGCATTAATTTTCCATGCTCATGTATTATGCAATTTAGACATTTTGATTCTCTCAATCCCCAGCGGAATCATAAGATAATACGGTAATAAAAATTCAGTGCCATATTCTAGAAATTTTATGCCCCTTTTTCCGATATTCATCACTTTCTATTGTATTCATAAACGCATCTAACTAAAGGGTAAATGCCATTTACGAATGGACAATGCGTCAGGATGTCCTTCCAAAAGGAAGACCTTGATCAGAAAATGTCATCAAAACAGGAGACTTCCTTGCGAAGATGCTATTTTTGCATTCCAACACAGGGGCTGCTATTGTGAATTTTAACCTTGACGTAATTGCCACGGACGCAGTAAAGTCGAGTGACCATTTTCAGGCCACTGACATTGTGGAAATGGAAAGTGGGCATATTTGCATTTAAATGCATTCTTGCCAAACACGCGGGCAAGGCTTACCAGCCAGAAAATTGCTAATATAGCTATCCAAAGCAATCTCATTTTCGAATTTCTCACACCCCCATATGAAAATACGATTTCCGATCGTGTCATGTTTCGGATCACTCGAATATCGAATGAGGATTTCTGAAAATTCGGCTATTAGATCAGCCAGATTGCGCAATCTGCGCAGGCAGGGGAACTGTGGATTAAATACAGGCCGTAAATTCAGCAATTGCGCAATTTGTGCAGGCAAATGGATTGCCGAGAAATCGATAAATTCAGCCATATTTCTGTATTGCAGAAATATACGATATCAGGTGAGAGAATCCGTTGGTGATCACGGATCAGAACTCACTGCATAATCTGAAATCCTAGACTCATATTCATTGATGAAAAATGTTCACTGCATGAAAAATGACCAATGACCAAGCATATTTGGCTGGAAATGTTTCCTCAACGTACAATTGTAATCCTCCATAAACAACGGCAAACAAAGGGTCCCCCGAAAAACATGGGATCATCAAAATCTACAGAGCATGGTAGAACCGAGGTTGCGCGAGGTCTTGCGAGTAGTAAATACGCTATAATCCCTCTTCCTACTAGTCTGCACACATCCAACACTATTGAACTCTGGTGTAGGGAAGTGTGAAAAATTGACGCCATTTCTCATAATAGATAGAACATGGTGTGTCGACGTCATCGCACCATATATCCCATTTATGGTAAAAGAGCAAAGCCAGCACGCCGTGGTTTTTGCGTTCGAAGACCGCCCTCAAATAGTGCACCAACCCATAAATCAGAGGACAATTCACCAGCAGCGCATCTCCGCAATTGCGCAATTCTGCATGGCCGTACTCACTCACCTGCACAGGAGAGTCAGAATAATCAGACTCGGGTGTTGGAAGTAAGAATGAACGGTCTTCACGATGTGCTGACTGCCTTTATAAAGGGTCTTAAGAAGATGAAGTGGAAGCGAATGACCTGCCACCCCGCGGTGTGAAGTTTTCAATCGGCCAGCCTCCTTCTTAAGATGATCGGTTACAAATGATTTCGTCCTTCAAGTGTACAGTATACATAGACCAAAAATGGGAATACTTTCATTTGGCAGAGATCGTTTTAAAATCTCCAGTGTACCAGTCGCGTCTAAGAATAATAAGCGGTTTTTCGCCGTCTAACAATAAACCTACGAACACTAGTCGGTTCAGTCCGCGGTCAGTGATCGCAAACACAAGCCCATTCAATTGCCGACAAAATCATACCTATACATATATTTATGCAAACGTAGCTATTTTACGTACATCGCATTTTGGGCGCATGAGTTTTCCCAATAAGAGTGGTTGGCCAGCAAATTTTCGACCTTGACGCCTCCCACGAATGCATAAATCATTTCTCCTCCACCCACCCAAATGGAAACGACCCGTGAGTAGCCGATGGATGGACCTGTATATATTAGCGGTCAACGTTTAAAAATATCAATCGACAGAAATGATGGGTCAATGTACGCTTTAAACATTTCATTCACGTGGTCTTATTTGAAAAAATGGTGTCTTTGACTTCTTTTGAAACGTGTAATTTTCATTCTAATCCGAAGCGCATCCCCGAGTTACAGTATGCCTTGTAGAATCGGACATCGATTTCCCTGATCATCTGATGATCTAGATGCATTCTGCACACATTTTCCTATGTAATCGATCATGCCCTAGTCATTAATCAGTTCAGAATCGATCGATAATCGATATTTTCAAAATCGATAATTTTGATCAGATTTCCAAAAATGCGGGTTAGATGAAAACTATTGGTACCAGTAGAATCACCGTATTCGAGTATGCTAGAAAATACACTTTCATGAGCGTGAATGCTTCAATTTTCGGTTTAAAATTTCATCTTCACATTCGCACGCTGAATTCGGCATACCTACAGTAATCCCCGCATTTTATATTTGCTTGACTCGCCTACAATTTTGTCATAAGTGTAGCTTTCGTCTGCTACGGGCCGGTAACCGTTCTTGCAATTCTGGAATTCTAGAATTTCTTGAATTTTACATCAGTGATCAAATTCCCTAGCGATTCATGAATTCCTGTAATCGTGTATTTTCTATTGCAAGATCGTCATGGAATCGCGGCCATTTCCGATGGAGAACAATAGCAATTCAAGGCGTCAGAAATTATCATATTAGTCGTCATCAGAAATGGAGGCCAATTTTATGCCAAAATTCCATGGTGAATTCCGCGAGGACGTTATGGACGTCAAACACAATTGAACAGGTGAGAAATTTTATGCGGCATTTAGAAATCATTGCAGATATTCATTATGCGAATTTCATCACCAATTTTTTTTCAGGCAAACCCCAAATCAGAATTACTTCCGGACGACGTGGGTTCAATTCCCGATCCGCCTTCTGCGATTTCAAACGATGCCGTTGAACCGTTGCAACGACTGAGTGAAGCGAATTTACACGAATTAGGATTGGGCAGTTATTTTACGCCGGCCGGATGGGTTCAGAATTTATTGAACGATTTACACTTGTACACCGGATTACCATGGTGCGAAGTCATCGTATTGGGTAAGTAATTTACGCAAATTCATTCGGCATTTAGTTAATTGCCTATTTTATAGGGACAATATTCATTCGAACGTGTACGTTTCCATTACTCGTTCGATCGCAACGCGTATCGGCAATAATGGCGGCCAATATTCCTGAAATGGAGAGATTGGCTCGTCAATTGGAAGATGCGAAGAAAGCGGGGGATCGATCTCAAGTTCAATTGTCCGCGCTCGAGATGAAGCAGTTCTTGCAAGAGCAACATTTGCCTGCTATGATCAAATTAATGGCGCCGTTATTGGTCAATGTAAGTTTCAATACTGTTTTCTGGATTTCTGATCCTGAATACGGTCTGCCTTTTTAGGGCGTGATGTTCACCACGTACTTCTTCGCGATTCGAGGCATGGCGACGAAACCGTTGGCGAGCATGCAAACCGAAGGCGCACTCTGGTTCACTGATTTAACGGCTGCCGATCCGATGCTGATATTGCCAACGTTGGTAGCGATCGGAACATTGACCGTATTCGAATTGGGCGTCGAAACTGGCGTCGGAACTCGTCAAATGCCACCCGGGGTGCGATGGATGATGAGAATACTTCCGTTCACCTTATTGCTATTCGCTGGACACATGCCTGCGGTAAGTCGGAATTGCTTTTCCATCTATACTCCCCTCAATGCATTTCATTTTTCAGGCAATCTGGTGTTACTGGTTCACCAGCAATTTCATATCTGTCCTTTTGGCGTTCCTGTTTCGAACGGCGGTCGTACGACGAGTATTGAAAATACCACCATTGGTAAGCAGTCATTCGTAGAAGCATTTCTTGATCTAACAACCAATGTTTTCAGGCCAAACGAGATTCGATGAAATCATGGAAAGAATCATGGCAATTACCGCAATTCGTCCGCGATTATTTATCAGCTCCACGCTTACTGATGCGTGTTGCAATTGCAAGTAAGCCTGAAATCCAATGTATCATGCAATGATACATATGGGGCATTTTCAGGATTCAAACGCAAATCCTCAAAATCATCAACTGGAACAGAGCTGGCCAAGAAAACCAAAGACAAGCAGTCGAATTGAATGCGAAAGATTTATGATCAGATTTGATAGAAATCATATCGATTCTGGGTTTATATCGCATTTTGGTTGGAAAACTAAGAAAGGAGGTGAAAATCGGCTAATCAGTGTCATGTGCATATTGAAGTGATTGATCACAGATCATATATATTTACGCGAATCATAATTTCTTATTCTCTTGCTTTACATGACGTCGTGCGGGGCGTTCGTCTTCGGTGATCCGATGCTTCAGATACGGAGGCATATTCGGAACGATGGGCATACGTTGAAGGAGGCATGTTCGGAATGTCTCGTGAGCCGGATTCATCTTCATTGCGCAACGGAGATAATTACTAGCTTCGGTGCTAGTATCGGCCACTGGTCGACATCTGAAAATATGCCTGGATATTTGGGGGACCGTCTCCAAGGCGAAAATTTAATACCCTTGCAAACATTGGGCGGAATTCTTCTTGTAACATTGTTGCCAACATCCATTGCCGGCTTTCCATTCGGATTGTAATCGGATGCATCTGAAATCTCAGAAGCTGAACGCTTTTCTGAAACGCTGAGGCTAGCCAGGTGCTTACTGCTGTTCCGCTCCGACGCATTCCAAGAACGATTGCTCGGAAATTTGGTACGCTGCTACCACATCGGCGTCGAATACGCAAGCGCGGTAATCGTAATCGTCATCGCTGGATTCGCATCTGGAAAAATATCGATTGATTGGAATTGCATTGAATGTTGCCAATGCGTGCAGTGCATTTACATTGCGCAGTTAAGGCTGTGGCAATCGCAAATTTGCTCCAATGTATGGTAAATACCGAATTGCGCAATTGCTCAAATAATATGGCAATTGCGTAAGTACCGCAAATCCATGGTAAAATTGCGCAATCGAATTGCGCAATCCTTACTCATGCAAGCACAGCACTTTGACCGTGTCCATACACAGACCAACGTCCTCGTAACTCTTCACACCACCAACATGGACGGTACATAAATAAACCATGAGCGGTTTGACGGATTTGGGCACTTCGTCCACTCCTGTCATCGCGTCTCCGCACCATTTACTTGTCCGAGTCGGTTCTCCAACATCGCTGACGCAATTTATGAATTTATACGAAAATATGGAGAAGAAACATGAGAGACGAAATAAGCTCTTCATAGCTCGGCTGTACGAAAACGGATGCGTTGGGGAAATTTTATTCATTTCACAATACCCTCGGCCACGGGGGTGCTGACGTTTTCGACCTGTTGACATATTGGCTGGTGGAAAGTAAATAAATGTACAATGGGCACGGTCAAAAGGCTTATGCTAACCGCAGCATCCTTGACCAGAAAGGCCGTTTTTGTGAACCCACTGGTCATCAGCTTGGAAGATGGTCGATTTTTGACGGATTTGCGATGAAAGTGTCTGATTTTGCTACTTTGAACAGGCGAGAAGATTGCGCAATTGGCGTACTGGAGGCTGTGCCATTTTTTGACATATTTGATCAATGATTATTCACAGAGAATAAGGCAATCGACAGCATGTAGATATATAATCGGCCACGGACAATCGATCGGTAACGTCAAAATCGATAGATCATGCGTGTATCAAAAGTCGATAATTTTGATCAACTTTCTAAATAAGCTATCTATTCCAAAACTAATGACGCCACGATGATCAGCATATCAAATTATCCCAGAAAACATGCTTTCAGTGCACTGATCATGTAAATTGGCGATTTTTAAATTTTGAAAATTGCTATACCTCAGCATGTAATCTTGGATCAATGATATCTCTGTGTAAAATTGATATTAGATATAGCATATGGGTATATTTTCCTGGACAATCAAACACGGACAATCGATTGGCGTTGTCAGAATCACGCTATCGCATCCCTATCGGAAATTGATCATTCTGATCAACTCCCCGAATATCGATCAAACTGCAAAATAAACGTGATTTTTAGAATCAGCATGTCAAGTTGTCCCGGAAAATGTGCATTTCATTTATTAAGCATGCATATTTAAGAATTTTAAATTTTGAATTGCCTATCCTCCTGTGCATAATATTTTTATCAAGGAATTTCTGTAAAAAATGTAAATGGAGGAGCCATGTTGGTGTGTTCTTCTAATCAAGCGATCTCGATCTATTCATTGATCATGGTCTGATCACTCAAAAATCGATAATTAAGAAATCGATAATTTTGATCAACTTTTGAAAAAGGTGCGATATTGAAAATTTGTCAACGCTAAAAGATGCAGCGTGTCATTCTGATTAAGGAAAGGTATCACTTCGTAATTATATCTTCAGGAATATTGTTATCGGAAGGTTCAAAGAATCTGGATTTTCCCTATACTTTGCATAGGGGCATTTTTCAAGTATTCCCTGCGATTTGTGCAATCGATTCTTGGCATATAGCATAGATTTATACATAGCTGATAACAGTGAACCGTCTGATCAAGTTAGTATTAATCAAAAAATCGATAATCGATATATCTGATCAGTTACTACCGTTGCAAATGAACCATGATTTTCAGAATGAAGGCTCCTTCCAATGCATTTCAAAATGCAACTGAAAATTCGAAGCAGATAAAACGAAGTTTTTATAAACTGGATTTGGAAAATTCCATAGTCAAATGTTACGCCATTTTCGGTCACACATGAATAGGCATACTGGTGTTTCCTGTGAATGTAAAAATAGCAATTTTCTTACTCTTCTTCCATCACAAGCGAAAATTGTCATGTGTTGAAGAAACCAGAATTCATGTCACTCATGTTATCATACCGTGATTTTCAAAAGTCGAAAGGCGAAGGGTGTTTAGGAATGTGTGGAAAATTTAAGGCTAGCCTAGGCCTCCTGGGCCATTGTTTAAAAGTGAATGACTGAGGATCGGAAACGGTTCAGTCCAATTTTGTAAGGCGTTCGTTCAGTTGCACACCGGGCAATCATGAACAGTATTCGAATTTTGGTCCTCCTGGCCAGTATTGGCTTATCACTAGCCGAAGGTGATATGGCTGGAGGTGCATCCGGAGGGGGTAAACGAGTGGATCAATGCGATTACAGTATGCCAATGAATGCATTTTCTTACAGGTGCAGGAGGATGCAAGGATTTGTATTCCCCTAAGTGCCCCGAATGGGCGAAAGCTGGTGAATGTGAGAAGAATCCAATTTATATGGAAGGAATATGTGCCCAATCGTGTGGAAAATGCGGTGGAGGATCAGCTGGTGGACCAGCTGCAGGGTCAGCAGCACCACCGGCTCCAACGCCTGCATCAGCCGGTGGAGAAGGATATCCTGCAAGCAAGGCACCAGTGGCGGCCCAACCACCACCAGCTGCTGCACCACCACCTGCAGCAGCACCTCCGCCTGCAGCAGCACCTCCACCCGCTGCTGCACCTCCGCCTGCAGCAGCACCTCCGCCTGCAGCAGCACCACCACCTGCAGCAGCACCTCCGCCTGCAGCAGCACCTCCGCCCGCTGCTGCACCTCCGCCTGCAGCAGCACCACCGCCTGCAGCAGCACCTCCGCCTGCAGCAGCACCTCCACCCGCTGCTGCACCTCCGCCTGCAGCAGCACCTCCGCCCGCTGCTGCACCTCCGCCCGCTGCTGCACCCCCACCTGTGGCTCAACCACCTCCACCAGCAGCAGCACCTCCTCCTGCAGCAGCGGCCCCACCCCCACCTGCAGCCGCCCAACCACCTCCAGCAGCTGCACCACCTCCAGTTGCGGCCCAACCAATCCCTGCAATGGCCCAACCACCCCCTGCCGCCCAGCCTCAAAAAGAAGCCCAGCCACCAGCACCTGTGGGTGAAAAACCAAGTCCACAAGAAAAGGAGGAAGGGGAAGGTAACCCTAACTTCCACCATACCATGAGTCCAATTACAGTATACCTCATTTCAGGCGGTGCCAGTGGAGGGTGCACTGATGTGTACAGTGGCTGCTCTGGTTGGGGTAAATCTGAATGCAAAAAGAATCCAATCTACATGAAAGCCATCTGTTGTAAAACGTGTCAAGGCGGTGGTGAAAAGGGCGAGGAGAAGAGCGAAAAGAAAGGCAAGAAGAAACAACAAAAAGGCAAAAAGAAAAGTAAGATGCTACATTTAGTCTCAAATGGCACTGAACTAACCACTGGTCATTTTGCAGATCAACAACAAGATCAAGGTGAACCAGCACCGCAAAGACCAACGTTCCCTGGCGGTTGCGGACAGCAGCAATCTGG
>JAQIWJ010001481.1:0-11087 GCA_034695185.1 Discolaimus major
GCTGCCTTATTCTGTCAGCCGTGCCCACCAAATTGAAGGGCAGAGGGGATCAGGTTATGGCGGTTTAGGTTTTTTTTTAGAAAGGTTTCAGTACCATCCAGTCCGTTATGCATTGCTTCCAAAATGCAAGCAAAAACTGGCCGAAATTAGTCGCATTTCTTATGAGCTGCCCAGTGAAATTTCAGAAGATCTGGATTCTGATACCTTATTAGCTTCACTGCTGAACCGAGCACAGCAATTTTCGGATCCATTTTCACTGATCAAGTTTCTGCCATTTTCGCATTCTTAAGACGCATTAGGCGGCTTTCTAGCCAATATTCGCAGGAATTAGTTTTAAAGCTGTCCAAAATCACTTCCCGAACATTGGATACATGTCGAAGCAGGTGACTCGTTCATCGGGCGGTTAGAATGTGTTTATGAGCTCAGCTTTGTCTGCCTTTTGACATACAAAAAAACACACTCGGGAGGTTAGAATTTCACTATGACTTTTGTGGAGATGAGTTCGAGTAGCTTTTCACACTTTGAACCGTGTCAAAAATTGACTACTGTCGAAAGTTTCAGTAAGTGCTAAATGGCAAATACCTATCCCAGCACGTTGTCATTGAGAAAAAGTAGTACGCTAAGCATTGGAAATTCTCAACTAGCTTTCAAGAAAGATGGATTCCAAAAATCGAACACCCCCATTTGCCCTATTCGTAAGCCTTTTCGACCCGGCTTCTTCTCAACGTGTTTTTCATTTACTAACCGGTCTCGACGATTGCGCACCAACCAAAAAAAAAGAACCATCATGCTTTTTTCTGGCCATTTCCCGAGTGAGGATTGGTGAAATTGCCTAATGCTCGTATATAGGTTCCAAAAATCCAGTCGAAAAATCCCTGGCGAGTATTTAGCTGGGCTGGAAATTCTTTGTGCCAAGCTTCTTGCGAAAAAAAGATTGCCAATTTCCAGGAATGAATGATTCTTGGAATCTTGACTTTTCGATTTAGAAAGTTGCTTTTGTTGCATCGGCTTTTGAGATCATGATTAGGAATTCTGGATAACAGTGTACTAAACATTGGAGGCCAAAATATGGCTGCTCTCATTCGAAAAGGGATATTCGATTTTTTGGTCGAGGATAAATTTTTGGGGGCGTATTCATGTGGAAAAATCTGTTTCAGAAAAGCTGATTTGCCCAGCTACTGCGAGGCATACTGTAGTTTTCATATTGCCAGTTCAGTGTGCTGGCCACTGTTTCCAATGTCCATTTTTAGATATCACCTATGACACCAGAATCCATTTATGGCTTCAGCACATGCGCAGCATTCCAAAATAGGCGTGATATTTTCAGTCGTACACCCCATGCTTCTGTAGTTCGGATTCCAAACCTCTTGTGGATCACTTACTCGAATTCAGACAAAAGATCTGAATTTCAATGTTCTCAATTCGAGGAGAACATTGTTTCTAAGCAACTGACTATGGCTGAAAATTGATGTGGACAATTTCCACCTAGCCCAGTTGCCTATACGTGTATTTATGTTTATGAGATTTTTTGAGTATCCATTGACGCAAAGAAGTTCCTCTTTTCTTCAGCCCCCCTCGTCTTTAGACAAGACGAGGCTAGTCTCCTATTCTGAGCTCAGCATAATCCCGGATTATATACGATGCTTGAATTTTTACACAAGAATTCGTAGCTAACTGGAAATGATATCAATGTATATATCCAAATATGAAGGAAACCGATTTGTCAACCTTCGAACCACTCAATGTCGTTTGGCCATTTTGAACAACTGCCTTCCGTGATCGAATGGGAAGCTTGTTGTCTTGGAAGCAAGGGTTTTGGCTTCGATCACGGTTTAAAGCCATCAATCTTTGTAGCTAACATAGCTACTATCTCTATTTCCATCTGATACCGAGTATCTTTTATTGAATGCCCTGTTTTATGCTGTGCTTATTGCGGTTATTAATTTTCCATGATCCCAACAGGATAGATTGGCATGTTTTTTGAAGCTTTTTTTGAGTGCTAAAAGATCCCTTGCCAGACCGGTCATGGAAAAGTGACCTGATCAAATTGAACATATGTCAAATCCAACTGATCGGATTTGTAATGATATCCCAGTTTTAGATAATCCTGCTGGATAAAGTCCTGATTGATCTGGTAAATTTCAGTGCCATGTAAATTGCGCAATTTCTGCTCTTTCCCCATGCATCAGCATCACCAATTGCCAAGACAAATCCTTTGCGGTCCTAAGCCTGGGTTTTTTAGCTAATCCGCTTAAAGATGGGTTATCCATCTGACCTCAGAACCAGTTGATCCCAGGCGGATGGTTTCAAAAGCACGCAGTCGGTATAAACGTCTCCATTTTACAGGGAATATCAGTCAATTTCTTCCTGTGACGTCAGCCAGCAAGAATTTACATAACAAATGCGGACAAGGCAACTTCATGAACGTTTCCTTTTTTGAATCGATTGCCCACATGGAAGCAGACTCTGAAATTTGCTAGTCTGTGGCATTACGTTATTTGGTGCATTGGTCAAGGGCAATTTAGATTTTAATCATGCGTCCACCTGTGCGAGTTACATTCGCACCTGCCATGTCCAGCCCACCGCCTCAAGTACCAAAATCAGGGGACCGATCACCTGATATTATACAATCATCACCGCCGTTATTGTATTTCCCAAGTGCATCCAGTGGTGCGGAATCACCGATCGATGGTGAAATTGTGAAATTTATGCACGATACTGATAACGCACATTCGGATATTGGTGATGCCAGTGATTTGGCGACTGCTGGTGCTACCAGGGGTTCAATGTTTAGACCAATCAGTATAAACGTTACTGCGGCTGATTGCCGTCCGAATGGTCATGCTTCCAGTAAGTGTAAGATGCAAAATTTATGAAGCTACAATCTGCGGAAGGCAGGGGAGAATGTTGGATCGATAAATTGGTGATCACCAATCACTTTATCAATTGCAGAAAATTTTGACCCTACCTATCTTTGATTGCACTTCGCTATTGTGCCCATGATGACCACAAAAACTTATGTTTTTTGGATTTGTATTGATCATCATATCCTAAAAGCCATTCAAAAAATCGCCTAAAAAGCATATCAATGGTTTTTTCATATTTTCCCAAAAAAAATCAGTGCAGTACGTTTTAGCCCATCTACTGTCAAAGCGTGCACTTCAAACGGCTGTCAAGTCAGGAAATTAGCCAAATTGAATGAATTTATTAGCATCCAGCACGCATGTTAGCAAAAATCATTAATTAGTTCAATTTGATTCTGTCTAAAATGGGCGTAAAAAATGCTTCGAAGTGCACTTAGCACGCGTCTTATTAGCAAGGATGGAGCGGTTCAGTATTTGCTTGAAAGTGCTTCAACTTGTCAGTGCTTGCCAGGTTGAGTTTTGATCAATTTGAACTGGCAAAAGCAATTGGGATATATTTTTTGCATGCTTGCTAATTGTGGATATAAAAAGCAGCGGATTTTGCTGTCTGCAAAATGCAAAAACGAATAGTTCTAGTAGGGGTCGAACTTGCAGTTATTGGATGATAATTCTCTCAGTGGAATATTACACTGAACTATATAATGAGTGAGAAAGTCAAGATTTCTGCATGCTTAGGTGCTGTGCTTTTTTGCCGGTTTTGTAGACTTCAGCATGGGACATGATCACATGAATCAAGACATGTGAAAAATTGAATATATAGGAGTGAAGAATGTATGTTAATAACGCATAGCATATTTGTATGCTGATTACTGTGATGCTGCACAAGCATTCATGATGATTCTTGAAAAATCTCATGATATATATGTGCACCAATAATTATGCACAAAACAGGCAGCAAATCCTTATCAATTCATAAAATCCTGTGCTCGAATACTGATCCCCATTTGGACACAGCCCATAATCAGGCAAATTTCAGTACACTCTCTTGGCTCATTTCAATGCACGCAAGCCTACCTTCGGGGTGACTTCATTAGCATCATTTTTTCTCAGGGCCTTTTGAAAAATTATACTGGATGTATAAAAGTATGCAAACCTCATTCGATTCCTGAAGGTTTTGCTTTTAACAAGGGAATGCGCTATTCGTACAGTTCTCTATCTCTTTGATGACCTCTAATCAATTCGGACAAAACAGATGGTGGCGAAGGAGGAGGCATCGGGGATAAAGGATAAAGCCGAGCTTTATTTAACGAAATGCCATCCCCTCGAGCTCGACATAGGAAAAAAGGCTTGGTTGCTGCTCGACGTGTGCTCAAAGCCAATTCCTGATTAATTCACTCACACTTTCCCCCCAGCCATCCAGTTTCGCATGTGACCATTATAAGAATGCGCTTCCGGCTGGCCTCGACTTGAAGAGGCAATAGCCGACTTCCCAAGAATGTACATGTGTTTTTTTACTGACTGAGAAATCCTTCACTCTCCTGATTATTGACTTGCATTTGTTTGAATAGAAAGACGGATCGACTTTCTGATTCATTTTTTTGGATGATCAGTGAATCTATGCTCAGAATGAAGCCACTGCTTCCTCCATGAAAATTCCATAGTCTAAGCATGTCTCAATCTTGACATCACAATATATTGATAAAATCGATAATCGATAATTTCGGATCATCCATGCCTATATTTTCAGATGATAAAGACGATATAAATGCGGATGCTTCCAGTATCACAACAGTTGAACGGAGTGAACAATCGCATTTATTAAATCGATTTTTGAGCGTACCAGGTGGACGATTCGGTCGTCATTCACCGAGTATAATGAGTATGCAGAGTGATGCCGAATCGTGTATGGATGCGTTTCCACCCAATAGTCCCGATTCGGATGGTGAACCATACGGTGGTAAGCGTTGAGAATGGAATGTGGTGCTTGAGGCATGATTATTGTGCATGGCATGTACAGTATGGTTGCAGTGCTTGCTGAGCATTGCAATGGTCAAATCACATTATTGAATTTTGCCATTCAAGTATAGCCCTGCTGTGCAGTTTTTCTCACAACTATAAATCACGATATTATTTTCAAACTCACGATGCTATTATGCTGACCAAGAATTGGGTCATACATAAAAAGTGGATATGATTGGCCATAATCATAATAGCTGAGCTCGATCATCTGTTTACATATCATAGCAAATCTGCCCAGATTTGCTGATATCTTTTCTACTGAATTCGGTATTTTTCGGACATCACATGGTTTATTAGCCATATTTTGAATAGCAGAATCACTGCTTCCATGCCCTCACTCCTTGTTTTTACCCTAACTGATCTTGGCTAGCAAAAATATGCTATGCACTGTCAAGCAATTCTTACGGATACATCATCAATTTTTTGATTTGAAGGGGTCATAATGATACGTCATGCTATAATTTTATTGTCAAGAATCTTGCCAAGATAGTATACACATGTGAAATAATAAAGGCGTGTGTTATTTTTGAGGACTAATTTCTTCGTGATGAGTTTGCACTCATAAATGCTGTCTTTTGCAAATTTTTCGAAATAATGAGGATAAAATGTGCGTGCTATGTTCATAATGTACATTTGGCACAAATCTTGCAATTCTTATGTTCACTAACGAATTTTTGCAATGACTCTAGTCGAAGTCTGCGAATGAATTTTGGCCAAGCATTCGAAAGTGACTTCTTCACATGTCAACGCTGCTTTGACAAGAATGCGATGTTGGAACGCCCTTTTTTGCTTCACCCCTGCTAGCATTCCGATGTCGTGTACGTACAAGAATGTCCAAAAAGGCGTCATTAGTTTTAACTGATTATATTCAATTGTGAATGACAAGCCGAGACGAAAGCACAACAGAAGACTAGCTTTCATCCTCAAACCGGAAGTGAATATTGCTCAGGGCATAAGTTCATTCTCGTTGACATTACTCAGGAGAAGTTTTTTCCATGACTTTCCACCACGAACAACCAGGACATCACGCGTTTTTAAGTGAACATAGAAAATAGCAATCGAGTTAGCTAATCACTTTTCGAGTTGTTCTATCCAATATGTATGTATTGAGAGAGGAAAAAAAAGCCGAGAGCACTTGGAAACTGTCTCCAACCATTTTCAACATGGTCTGTCTCTTCTTTCTAGTGAAGGCCATTATGAAGCCGTGGCCTTCCATTTTTATCTCTTTCTGCCTTGGTTCCATGGTTTCCGGCACCAGAGGCCATATGCAAGCCTCGTCTATATGTACATTGACAAAGGATCGTCTAGAATTCTTTTCCCTTTTTGGCTTTGATCGATTCCAGGAAGTGGTAGCTTACGTGCAAAACACATTTCTACCAGCCGTTTTCTAGCATAGGTGTGTTTTTTATACTTTCACCTATGCTCATTTCCTTCAACGTACGATGAGGTTGGATGACGGTGCAGTGTATTTGTGGTATGGGAAAACTGATACTAGACAGCGTCAATTAGGCATCTAAGAAATGTCTACTAAAACCCAAGAACATTTCTCGCCGTCGCCTATTGTCAATCAACGATGCGAAATTCGTGTGAAAAATGCTCAAAATTCAAATGGCTAATGCCTTCCGGCTGTTTGACTCTCTCGACTCGCCCAAACTACTGTCCAAGTATAGAATCCTCGTGGGAACGTATGCTCTCAGCAACCGTCCCTCGAAATTGAATAGAATAACTGACCGCCTTTGGCTCATAGAAACCGAGTCATGAATTCATGCCCAGCAACACGCCGAGAGGTCGGCTAACATAAGCTTCAAATGGGCCAAGTAACTCGTACTATTTTCAACCTCCCTCAGCAGTCGGAAATTGGATGCCTCATTTATTAGCAGCATCATCCACGAACTATTTGCTTTATGTCCGTCGTTGAAATGAGACCTTTTTGGCGGATCATTCTATTACTGATATGCTACTCTAGTTCTTATGATCGTACATTCGAAAATTTGCAATAATTGAATCATCTTTGGTTAATAAATTTATTCATAATTCGATCGTCTGCCCTTAGTTGATTGATGGTCAACATGGAGTAACTAAAATATGGGGACATCGTCTGGTGAATAAATGCCGGCACTCGATACCCATGTTATGCTTATTGAAGAAGGCCTCGATGGGTTCTTTTCCGTTCCGTCGTATTGATGAACCTCTTGAAAACTGAAAAAATGATATCAGCCATCTATCTCGCTGTAGAAGAAGCTTCTTCTCATCCCTCAGCTTCCGAAGAGTCATTTCGTCTAAGTGCATGGATTAATGCCATTTTCATAAAGAATATACCCCTGCATCAATAAGGACTATGGACACTTTCCGTTCCATGTCCGTGACTTCACACGGCCGTGCTATGAAGAAGGCCTGAATTATTACGTATCGACCGGTTGTCTCATCTTGCATGGACAGGTGTAAAATTGATTGGACAAGAAGAACCAGTGGATTTACACGGGTTCTGACTGATAACGAGGTATCAACTGAAGCAGTCGTATTTCACTGCTGTTCGAAAAAGTCGTTATTGAAAGGAAACTTGGCGGCCTATATTTTTTGCCTCTGACGCCTGACCCTGAGGCGTGCAATATTTTACCATTTACCATTATATTTTGCGAATAGTAATTTAGTGTGTGCCATTCAAAAGTCACTATTCTCTCATCTAAGATTCCCTTGGCGATCATTAAAAAGGAAGAAGCTAGAATCGGTTTCCATTCCGACCAAAGGGGAAAACCGGTGTACGTGCGTATTTCTCTATCGGGATTTAGTGTCTAGGAGAGAAAAAAACCGGAGTATTTTCTAACACTTGACAATATGAACTCTATTTGGCCACCGGCATCGACCAAAGCTATGAAATTGTTTCGAGCTCCTTCCGGTGGGGCTGCAGCAAAAGCGTCCACCTCATTGGACGCGTCTTATTGTCCTAGTCGATCACCATCCATTTCGTCTGCGTCCAGTTTCAGTTCGGAAAGTGCTCGTTTACTCAACGAAAGAGCATTGACCGACGAATGTACTAGCGATTTGAGTTTCATCACGGCTCTAGGTTCAGAGGAACAATTGAGAGCGTTCGTTGAAGCTAGACCGTCCAATGCCTCTGGTAACGTCGATACACACAAAAACCAACCAAACGTCGAGGCATTAGCTCCGTTAGCAACCAGTGATTTCTCAGCGCCTGACGTGGATTTGAGCAACGACAGTGACCGCGAGACAAACGACGAGGACGAGGCGGATGCTTCTGCTAAACTCATGAAGAGAAAGCAAAGCGATCAACGTAAACGTATTCATAGAATTTCAAACGGATCGATCAAATTGGACGAATCGATCTCCTCAGCCGCGGCTTCTGATATGCCCATTTCGAATAATGCCGCCGAAAGGAGAGTTCTATTCTCATCTGCGCGTTGTATTCCGATGGACCAAACGGTGGCTTCGCAGCCGGTGCAAAATCCGACGCCAGCCAATGGATGCGTACGCAATCATCCACCACCGAATCGTGCGGCCAGTTGTAAACGGCTGATTATGCCTGTAAATGGCCAGACCGGTCCGTCAGGACCCCCTCCTCCGTACGGCCATTACAGTATCCGCAGACCTCGGAGGCCTCATTCCACATCGTCAGCCGCTAACATCCAAACGACCGCGTTGGGTTACGCGGGATCAGAGATATTCAACGATGATAGCGGCGGTGATTCTAGGGAATATTCCAGCGAAACTACGCCGTCCACAGTACAAACTCCTGGATCGTATTCGCGTAATCCGATGCATCGATTGAAAAAGCAATACAGTTTCGTATCCTCGTCCGGGTCCACGGTAATTCACGCGAATTCGGCGGCCGTATTTAATCACCAAAATATGCGTAGCGTAGATTCGATGCAACGATTCGCCGTTATGAATTCGTCCATCGACGATAATACGAGTGCAATGGGGCCTTTTCAAATTGGTCATTATCTTGACGACGCCAATACGTTCGAATTGGATAGCATCAATGAATTCGGAGATATAGGAGGTAGGCGGGAATTAGAATAATCGAAAAATCAATGGCATCATTCAGAGGAATGCATTTATGCTTTTTGGAAAATTGATGCAGTTTAGCTTGATATGCAGGAGTACATTTTTCGGTTGATATCCAGTGCATTGTAACAGTTCACTCATCAAAAGGGCCTAAAACAGTGTCCTTCTGTGCCAGGCTGCAATTTTGTACAGCTGACCCTGGTCAGAGATGGTGTTACAGTAGTCAGTATGATGGCAGATTTTGACTCATTAAAATCCCTGCATTTCTGCTGCCAGTGCTGAAAGAATTTTTATACTCCTATGCATGACATTTTTCTCATGACCCTTTCATGATATAGCTCAGGCATTTTTTCACCCGACCACCATTCCATCACTCAAATAATCTCCAGTACACTTACAAAAAAATGTCCAGAATTGTATTTGAAAAGTAATTGCATTTGTACCTCAATGCCCAAAGGCTTTGTCAAAATTATACTTATCCCATACTGTATGCATAATCAATCAATTTTCACTTTGATTCTACCTGGATATGCAAATGAAATGTCACATTAAATTCAGAGCTGCCGTGCACGTGGGATATTTGTCAAAACGTACTGCATAATGAAGTTATATTATCCTTAATTGAATATTGATAAGGAACATTGTCAATTGAGAAAACTTTTGATGACTTGCAAATCCTGGAAAATTATTGAGGTCAGGCGTAGGGATTATGCAATTTTTAAAGTAGGCCTCAATGATGCACATAAGCTGTATTTTTAAATTGCAAATGCAAAATTTGCAAGCTAAATCGCAATGCCTTCAATGCGTTGCTGAAATGATACTACTGTATTAGCCAATGAGGCAATAAAAAAATTTTAGCCAAATTGCAACGCATGCAATTTGCACTTGCATTTTCATACTCACAGCTGTCCATGGCCTCGTCCAGATTTAGGCTTTTCTTTGAGCAACGTCATGGTTTTAATGATGAATGAGCAGTTCACGTGTTTTTCATGCATGTAGGAAAAGGAATTTTGGAAGTGCCGGTAGCGATCAATTTCGATAAAGCGAGGGCTGGAAAAAAATGGAAACGCTGCATTTTCCTTTTGAAGCAAAAGCATGTAATTTATTATCCATAAGCCATATTCGATTTTTGCTTAAACTTTTTTACTCGAGAGACCATTTAGGCAGTCTCAAAATGCGACTTTCGAAGTCAATGGTAAATGCCAGAGAAAGATCACTGATCACAGCATGGAATGAAATCGATATTTATCGATTTCGACACACAAAAATTGCGTGGCTAAACACAGGATGTTAGCGAATGATAAAAAAAGTACCGGTGGCAGTTTTCTACCGTTCAATTTGTTGAACACGAAGCTCAGTCGGTTTCCTGAGTTCGATTTCGGGGGCGTGCTTAGTAATCGAATAAACATTTTTCCTCCCGTATCCGGTACCTGATTAGTGATGACCGCATTGAGAAGCTAGCATAGCTTCAAACACATCCGTTAGTGGAGAAGGCGGGGGAAAAAGTTGCCGTTTATTCGATCTACGGTTTTGACTGACGTGCTGGGTTGGGAGGAGAGAAAATTTTCGGCTCCCGTTTGGCCCCTGGTTTGAGCCTGGGTGCCTATAGTCACGGATCGTTTTTTTGAGAAGATGAAGCCAATACTCGTCTGAGGTCCCAAGTTGGACCAGTCGTTCTCCTGGTAGTTGCCTAACCGATTTTACAGAGAAAAGTGGTCCGTTGACGATCACCGCCTTTCTTTTCATAATATCCTTTTAAAAAAGAAGAACGTCCAACGTTCCGTAATGTGTATGCAAGTGTGAAACGCCGTATCCTTGCTCGTTCCAAAATGGAAATTTCGCATATTTGAAAGCAGCATTCCTTGGATGTTTTTGCGTATGCAGCATGGACTACAAATATTGCGATGGTCCATATATTTGATCATCGATGGCTATTGCCAATTCTGATTCTGCTTTTCTACTGCAACTGCGGATCTTGTTGTCCTGTTCTGCAATTGGCATCGTTAGAAGTTGAATCCAATTTTAGCCTATTTTACTGATAAATTCAAAAACTAATCTCGTAATTACTGTAGTATTCAAATGCATTCCCGTTGGTCAAAAATTTGACCATTGTCCATTCATCGTGAACTTTGATCTGATGATTTTTGAGAACAATGGATCCTAAGGTACAATTGGTGT